>JAJMHH010000009.1:95463-115632 GCA_030582955.1 Osmozyma tolerans
AAAAAAAAAAAAAAAAAAAAAAAAAAAAAAAAAAAAAAAAAAAAAAAAAAAAAAAAAAAAAAAAAAAAAAAAAAAAAAAAAAAAAAAAAAAAAAAAAAAAAAAAAAAAAAAAAAAAAAAAAAAAAAAAAAAAAAAAAAAAAAAAAAAAAAAAAAAAAAAAAAAAAAAAAAAAAAAAGAAAGAAAGAGAAGAGATCAAGGAAAATGACGAAACAAAGAAATGCATCTTTAGAAAATCAAGAAAAAACAACCGAACAAAGACTCGGTATATTAAAGTGTCAACTTGCAGATGTCCAGATCATGACACATCTACGCGTATCTTTAACGATTCAAATACCAAAACTCTAGGAATTAATCAAGAACTAAAAGAAAAGAAAAAAAATCAATTATAAGAACCGGGTACTAAGAATCACAGACGAGGTAGAGATCACAGACAAGGTAGAGATCACAGACGAGGTAGACATCACATTCCGGTATTCGCTTTATTGCTGCGCACCTCAACCCCTTCAGCCTTTTCGCAGCTTAAACGCAATTTCTTTTTGCTTCGATTACATAAGCTTTTCAACCTGTCAGATGTCACCTTCGTTGACTTTTATCATCAGCGCAATCCCCGTAAATCAATAATCGCCCCTTCCTGCGCTTTAAAGTTGCTCGAGGCGCCTTTACCTGTCACCAGTCGAGGGCTTCATTCAGTGGCTTCTAATATTTCCCTATCGACTCTCACAATATTCCAGATTTTTAACCACACCCCATTCAAACATCTCTCCTAGCATCCTGTTCTCCCCTAACGTACTGCTCTCTCATCTACAAAATCACGTGCAGGGCTTATACCCTAAAGCACGTGACCCACAGAGCTCCACCGCGCCCTCTCCGTGCACGCAAAACCTTTACACATTTTTTCACCCTCGCTTTTCTTTTCTCACTCCCACAAAACTAAGAAATAGTCTGCCCTATTGCTTAATCTGATTATCTCTAGTTCATAATGTCTACCGAATCTGCTTTGTCTTACGCTGCCTTGATCTTGGCCGACTCCGACATCGAAATCGCCTCCGACAAGTTGGCTACCTTGGTCGCTAAGGCCAACATTGAGATTGAGCCAATCTGGTCCGACATCTACGCCAAGGCTTTGGAGGGTAAGGACTTGAAGGACTTGTTCTTCAACATCCAAGCTGCTCCAGCCGGTGGTGCTGCTGCTGCTCCAGCTGCCGCTGCTGGTGGTGAGGCTGCTGCTGCTGAGGAGAAGAAGGAGGAGGAAGCTAAGGAGGAATCCGATGATGACATGGGTTTCGGTTTGTTCGACTAAGCTCATTATACTCATAACCTCAGGCTTACACCCTAATTTGTAATATAATATACATTTAAAGGTGACCACCTGTAGACTACTTGTACGTATATACTTATATACTTATATACTTATATACTTATATACTTATATACTTATATACTTATATACTTATATACTTATATACTTATATACTTATATACTTATATACTTATATACTTATATACTTATATACTTATATACTTATATACTTATATACTTATATACTTATATACTTATATACTTATATACTTATATATATACTTATATACGTATACTTATGTATATACATATATATATACATATATAGGCCTACATAATATTCGCGTACATGTGGATTAAGTATACAGGCTTATTTCTTGTTCTTCTTCTCGGCCTCAATCTCAGCCTTCTCCTTGGATCTCTTCTCTCTGATGCCTCTGTACTTCTTCTGGTTTTGAGCATCTCTCAAAGTTCTGAAAGCACTCTTCTCTGGAACCTCAACGGCTCTAACACCAGACTCAGGAGCTGGCTGGGTGATTGGGAAGGTAGCAGCAACAGAAACTTGCTCACCCTCAGGCTTGGTCTTCTTGTCGAAGACAACCAACTTAGACTTGTACTCGTTCAATCTGGCGACGTTGGCGTTGAAAGTCTCTTCAGAACGGTTTTGTCTTCTGTGGTCCACAGCGATACCAATGGATCTAGCGTATCTTGGGGACAAAGAGGCAGCCTTGAGCTCGGTCAAGGTGAAACCTCTGCCAGCTCTGACCTTTCTGTTGTACTTGATGGTTGGGCATCTAACCACTGGTCTCAAGGCATCGACAGGCTTTGGGGCAACCTTAGCGGCCTTGGAAGCTCTTGCTTGTCTTCTGGACAACTTCTTGCCTGGCTGGTCAAAGTGCACTCTGACACGCTCCTGCCAGTGCTTTCTGAAGTGGTTCTTCAAGATTGGTAAGTTCTTAGCGACAGCCATTGTGAAGACGAAGGGTTGGTGAACAAGGGAGAAGAGATTTTTTTTTTTTCCAGCGAAAGTTTTTTTTTCCACACTGCGGGTGGTACCAACCGAGTTCTGCGTCTAAATGCAGGATTTGACCTACTACCATTACATTTTTCTCCTGTATATTGCCATTTTCTCAAGTATTCGCAGTCACAATTGCTCACGTGTACCACTTTTTCGCCGTAAAACCTCTCCACGTCCCGTGCGCGCACTCACTGCCTTGTGCCCATCTACCAGAAAAACTATATTCTCCCTCACACAAAATTAAAAACCCGTGCATCCTATTACTTAGTGTACCCGCGCCAGACACACTTCGCCTTAGCCTTCGATTTCTCTAGTCCTCTCCCTGCAGGCACAGGAAAACTTTTCGCACCATACTCTTGAAGAAAGAAAATCTTTTTCCAATCCTCCTTCTTCATCCAAACCAAGATGTCCACCCCATCTGTCCAGGTATGTTTCCACCAAGTTGAACCCACCCCAATATTGTCAATTTCCACTGTACTAACTCCAGACTTTTGGTAAGAAAAAGACCGCTACCGCCGTGGCCCACGTCAAGGCCGGCAAGGGTTTGATCAAGGTTAACGGTTCTCCAATCACCCTCGTCGAGCCAGAAATCTTGCGTTTCAAGGTTTACGAGCCTTTGACCTTGGCTGGTTTGGACAAGTTCCAAAACATCGACATCAGAGTCAGAGTCTCTGGTGGTGGTCACGTCTCTCAGGTTTACGCCATCAGACAGGCCATTGCTAAGGGCTTGGTTGCTTACCACCAAAAGTACGTCGATGAGGCCTCTAAGAACGAGTTGAAGAAGATCTTTGCCTCTTACGACAAGACCTTGTTGGTTGCCGACTCCAGAAGAATGGAGCCAAAGAAGTTTGGTGGTCGTGGTGCCAGAGCAAGATTCCAAAAGTCTTACCGTTAATGTGGTTATATACTCGTCATCTTTTAATGTAATTATAAGTCAAGCTCTGTACTCTGCTGTAGTAGATGGCTCTACTATGGTGTACTCTACCATGGTCCACTCTACCATAATACCCTTATCTTATATGCACACCACGCTATATCGCGTTGATATAATCCTTCCCACCAACTTACTTCAATTATGGCATGGGCTCCTCTGGCTCCTTTTCTGGTGCCTCTTCCGCCAAACAAAGATGCTTTAAAAATTGCCCCGATTCCTCATACTCTGCTCGTTGCCGTTCTTTTTGCCTCCTCCTTACAAATCTGTCATAGCCCCACTTTGATCCCTTTGGCCATAATCGATCGGTCCCTGGCGTGTCTAAGTGCTCATGGTCCACTGGCTATTCTTCAAGTCCGCCACGTGACCGTCGATACTGCCAAACTTGACCAATTCCATTCGGTGAATGTGTTTATCGCCACCGCTGCCCATTATGTGTTGGTGTATCACGTGTTGATCTCCACCTCCCAGTCGTTATATGAGGTCCATGATAAGAACGACCCGGATCGGACCCTTCAGAATGCTTTACCCTTGGCTCTGCAGTCGAAATTCTCCTTTGGATCGTTGCTCAGGTCAGCAACTCGGTCTATTCTTGCTGGAGGCTCTGCCTCGGTCAATCTCGAGAACGTCGAGCACTTCAACAACTTGCTGCATGACGACGAGGTTCGAAATGGGCAAATCCCCTCGGTGAAGGCGTCACGCGTGAAGCTTTTGAAGATGAACGCAGCAATCTGCGGTTTCTGGTGCAAGCTGAACTCGCAGAACTTGATCTTTTACAACGATGTGGACGAACTCCACGTTTTGAACTTGAAATCGTTCAATTCGGATATTGTGTCCATTCATGAGCTTCCTTGGTTCAACGGTACGCTCTTGCTTGCCTACGATGTGGCTCGGAACTGGTTTTTCCATCTAGACTCCCACCTCCATCTTCTGCTCCTCCGTTTTGCCCAGGAAACCGGTGGTGGTGGCAATATCGCAGAGAATGGCCACGATACAGGGAATGCCAAACTCACACTCCATAGCTCTCCTCTTCTATCTCTAGAGGAACCTCTTGTGAGTGTCCATTTCAATCCACAAAAAGATGTGGTACTCTTTTGTTTTGAGTCCTCCATTCAGGTATACTCCATGACCCAGGTTGGAAAACTGGTGCTGTTGGCATGGGTTAGCACGGTTGCTTCTGGTATTGATGTTGGTGTTTTGACCTGCTCATGGGCTCCTGACGGCTCCTTCTTTGTTGTCGCCAACTCCTCCACTGGTGACTGGTCCGTTTACTCCACATTTGGATCGGTCCTCTTTGACTCCGCTACAGTCAAGAGCTCCCTCTTGTCCTCGCGGGCCGAGAACTCCAACGAACCCGCTGTGGCCAGCCAATTGGCGTATCTTTCTGCGTTCCACGTGGCGGTGGCCTCCAACAGTCGAAATCTTTATATCATCGACAAGAACAGATCGAATATCTATTTGCAGCCACTCACTTCGCTAAGTGTCTCGGACGGCCAGGCAGTATTGCAAGATGCCGACTACCTTAGCATTCCGCTCCCAGATCACTCATTGGCCAGGTTTTCCTACCCACCGCAATATCAACGGACTATTGCCAGCATGCAGAGCATCAATGGAGTTCCCGATAAGCAGTCGTTCAAGAGACACACTGGAAAATTGACTGTGGCACTCAATGAATGGAACCAGTTCTCCATTTCGTACGGGAACCAACTTAGTGTCTCGACACCGGCAGCATGTGAAAAAGAGGCATTCCATGTGCTCTGGTTCAACTTCACCAACCACTTTCTCGAGCCCATGAACATCGTGTCGCACTTCTGGGCCGGTGATATCTTGTTTCTTATGAACCGGTTCTTCAGAACAGACACTTCCGAGGATCCCGAGTTGGTGGACACTACTGCTGACGAACTTATTCTTGTGGATGCAGCGAGAACCAGATACGGCCTTGGCGGGACCCCGTTGAAGTTCGACACAGACCTCATTCTCTGGAGACACACATTCAAAAAGCGGGTTCTCACACACGAGGTTCAGCCGACAGGAGATGGTAGTGGTTCTCATATCCTAACGCTCATCACCAGTGACCTCAAGAATATCGTATTGGAGGTTGCACGAGCAGCCAAAGCACCTAGCACACCACAAGGTATTCTTGTGAGAATTAGAAGAACAATTCACCTTTCAAGCATGAAACACAAATTGGCCATAGCTCTGGTGAAGCGTGTGGTGATGTTCCAAGAGAAGCATTTCTTCTTTTTGCTTGATAATGGAGATGTTTTCCTTCTCAAGAACCAAGCGCCAGTGGAGGCAGCGGAGCCTGGGAGAAGAAGGTCACTGCAGCTCAGCAATATGTATGAGTTGGAGAAGATCCATGGTGCAGTGGAATGGCTTCAGAAAAGTGCAATTCGGAATGGCGATATGGATTCTGTGGTTTACATCAGTTTGTTTTCCAAAGGATCGGTATATTGCTATGATGCTCGAGGGTTGGTTGATGTGGAAGGAACCGCCAGAGAGCCTATTGTTCTCACCGTGCCTTTTTACCCACTTCGTATACAACAAAGCGGAGGAAGCATTGAGGTGGTTGGAATAGATTACCATACAGCGGCGAAGAATGACCATTTGGTGATTAAACAGAAACTCAGCAGGCAAATGGTGCTGAACCGGTTTATTCAGCATGACTTGTTACAGAACAAGTTGCCGCATTCAGAAATCCTCAGAAGGTATAGTGGCATGGGCAACTTTGACTATTGTCTTGAACTCCTCCTATTTGACTTTCTTGATGTTCACCATGATGACGAGAGTCTTGGAGCTGTCATTGCACTTGTCAACTCCACAGAAAACGCCCATGCCATTTATGTTAATTTTCTTCGGAAGATCGAGATGAAATATTGGGGCAAATTCTTCCATCTTCTCGGAGCAACTCCCCTTGGGCTCATGCGCAGCTTGATTGATTCACAAAACACCCAATTGTGCTACAACTACTTGATTGTTTACTTGAACTTCAAAAAAGAAAGTGAAGGAGCAGATACAAACGAGGAAAGTCACGACATTTTGCAAGAGAAAGATGAGGTTATCATTCTCCAAATTATCACATTGTTGAAAAAAGCACACAAATGGGACGAATGTTTCGAGCTATGCAGGTTTCTCAAATTACTAGACCCATCTGGAAACCTCCTAAAAACCATTCGCAGTGAGCTCAACTAAACAATCTATGTGCAGCGCACGACGCTCGCGAAACCTGGCCAACCAAAAACTTTTGAATTGCAATCTCTAACTATATCACAACCCACGCCATGACGCTTGCCACCGAGTTCGCCGAAACAACCCGTCGCTCTCTCACTCAAGGTGACATGAGAAAGAGAGTCCTTCATTTATACAGAAAGTACATGCGGTTCTCCGGCGAGTTCTGCAACTTGTACGAGTTGGATATGCCTGTTTCTAATGTCAAGACCAAGATAAGACAGGAATTTGAAAGACAAAGATTCGTCAACGATTTGGACGTTACAAACGTGCTTTATGCAAAGGGCCAAATGGAATTCCAGGAGTTGATTAACTTTTGGAAACAGCAGTGCCACGTGATGAGATACTTTGAGGACCAGGCCAGCTACACGCATATTGACAAGAACGACTTTGTCAAGAACTTTTTGAGAGGCAACTGAGTCTCATGTCATCATGCATCGAACATAACCTAGTATATTCTGACGAAATCATGTGCAATAGAATCACTCGCTTCAGGGGCAGAGTGTCAATAAACATAAAGTGGAGCATACTGTAGGCACTGCAATCATAAGCTATACACCATACTACTATAACTAAGAAAACACTCATTACAAAATTAAATATACGAAATAAACGAGCGATAGAGTTGCTAATGCAGCCCTAAGCTGAATGGGACAGGGTATAATTCGTGGAAGCGGACAAAGCTCTCCGCCCGGGCATCTCCAGCCCTAGAAACAAAAATATTTTTACAGCAATAAAGCCCCTTTATCACCGCACACAAAACAACAACGCACACAAAGAATCATTTGAAGCCCTTCATCCATTTGCCTCAATCCATTGTATCTGGCAATGGTGCTTCCTCTGCTCCGTAGTCGACATCCTCCTCCTCTTCAACACTGGCTTCCTGGTACTGCTGGTATTCACTCACCAAGTCGTTCATGTTGGACTCGGCCTCAGTGAACTCCATCTCATCCATACCTTCCGATGTGTACCAGTGCAAGAAAGCCTTTCTTCTGAACATAGCGCTGAATTGGTCACCGACTCTCTTGAACAACTCTTGAATAGACGTCGAGTTACCAATGAAAGTGGCAGACATATCCAAATCCTTAGGAGGAACAGAGCACACAGCGGTCTGCACATTGTTAGGAATCCACTCGACAAAGTAATCGGCGTTTCTTGTTTGCACCTTGTACATTTCATCATCGACTTCCTTCATCGAAACCTTACCTCTGAAGAAGGCAGCCACGGTCAAATAGCGGCCGTTCCTTGGGTCAGAGGCGGCCATCATGTTCTTAGCGTCAAACATTTGCTGAGTCAATTCAGGCACAGACAAAGATCTGAAAGACTGAGAGCCCATCGAGGTCAAAGGAGCATAGCCCACCATGAAGAAATGCAAACGAGGGAAGGGAACCAAGTTGACAGCCAATTTTCTCAAGTCCGAGTTCAACTGACCGGGGTAACGCAACGATGTGGTGACACCAGACATCACGGAGGAAACCAAACCGTTCAACTGATCGTATGAAGGCGATGGCAAGCGCAAAGTCTTCTGACAGATGTTGTAGAGGGCCTCATTATCGATGCAGAAGGTTTCATCCGAGTTCTCCACCAACTGGTGCACAGAGAGAGTAGCGTTGTAAGGCTCAATCACAGTATCAGACACCTTTGGCGAAGGCACCACGGAAAAGGTTGCCATCATTCTATCAGGGAACTCTTCTCTAATACGAGAAATCAACAAAGTACCCATACCAGAACCGGTACCACCACCCAAGGAGTGAGTGATTTGGAAACCCTGCAAGGAGTCACAACCTTCGGCTTCTCTTCTGATCACGTCCATGACGGAATCAACCAACTCGGCGCCCTCGGTGTAGTGACCCTTGGCCCACACATTACCGGCAGACGACTGGCCAAAGATGTAGTTATCTGGGCGGAACAAGTTTCCGATCTTGGAGGTCTTGACGGCGTCAATAGTGCCTGGCTCCAAGTCCACAAGAACAGCACGAGGCACGTATTTACCTGAGCTTGCTTCGTTAAAGTAGACGTCCAATTTTGCTTTTTGGATACCATCGTCGCCGTGGTAATTTCCGTTGTTATCTAAACCGTGTTCGCCACAAATGGTGTCCCAAAAGGCGGCACCGATTTGATTACCACACTGACCGGTAGACAAGTGGATCTTAAGTTAGTAAGGGAAGAAGGAGATTTTGATTTGTTGATGAAACATCATGGAAACATGGGAACATACGATTTCTCTCATTGTGGTTGGAAGGGTTGGGGAACTTTAGATGTTTTTGTTGATTTGACTTAACGTGCGGTTTGGCCGATAGATACACGACTTGGGAAATGAAGATGCGACAGCCGAAACTAGGAACCCGAGTACACAAATAGATAGACACAAAAAAAAAAAGTAGAATGAATCAGGAAAGGTGATTTTGTTTGGTTTTTTACCAAAACAGGCGGGTTTCGCGCGTCCCGCGACTATGACCTATATGCAGGTGGTTACAGACTCTAGGGAGAATCTAGCAACACGGGGGAAACGGAGATTAAAGGGAATTAGATATTTGAAGAGTATTTAGAGATTTGTGATTTTCAGATGTATTTTGAGAATATTCCTCTCTTTCTTATTTTTGCTTATATCTCTGTCTTTTTTTTTCTCCTCTGTTGTCGGGTCTGTGACGCACCTATGTTGGTGTAAATAGACGAATCCCTGACGAGATAAAACACCCGTACACCATAAATCAAGCCATTCTGACAACTCCCGCTTTCCCTCAAAGCCGTATCTTTCGAAATTCACCTGTACAAATTCAACCGTCTATAACCATTAAAACTATATGCAGTCACACACTGAATTGTTTTTGTGGGCCAGATTGTTTCACTAAACACAAAGGGGGTATCTGACGAGGTCATGTATATGCAGGACGATATAAATATTTTATTTCATTACTATCGATGTATATCTATATAAATCACGTGTTACTTAAGTTATTTCTTCGCACTGAATATACTCTTCTGTTGGTAATCTTCACTACAATCCTCATGTAAACGATTACCTGCATATAAATCATGGTTTTCGTGGCCACTAAAGTGAACAGCGCCAACAGGAAAGCCAGCATTGCCTTCTTCGCTAGTAGTGTTGACCAACGTCCAATCAACACAAAATTGACCTTTATATCGGCAAAAGCATATTTTCAAATTGCCAGAGGATATTTGCAAATTGCCAGAGAACATTTGCAATAGATTTGATAAGAAAAAGGCAAAATCTCCAATATGTCTACCATACAAAACCGAACCTATGAGTTCCAGCAGTGTGTGGCATCGTTTGACAGAATCAATAAGGTACCCAACCAACCACAGCAGCAACCACAAACCAACCACAATAAAAAGTCCCGCTTTGCTCAACAAGCATCTATAATAGCAAAGGACATTGCACATACAACTGAGCTTCTACTGAAACTAGCGTTACTAGCAAAGAGAAAGCCTCTTTTCGACGACAGACCCGTGGAGATTGGCGAGTTGACGTATGTCATCAAGCAGGATATTTTCAAGATTGAACAAAGCATTAAAAATTTGCAGAAATATGCCAAAGGCGAGTCTCTGATACAGACAGACTCTCAGGTGACCCAATACTCCAAGAACGTTTTGACCCTTCTCAACTCCAAGATGAAGAATGTCAGTGGCGAATTCAAGAACGTCTTGGAACTCAGGCAGAAAAATGAAGTGATGAATAAGTCCAGAACAGAGAACTTTTTGAGTGCTGCCACGAATAGAAAACAGAACTCCTCCACACCTGTTGGTGATACAGGCAACAACAACACCGGAAGCAACTCGTTGTCGAATCTTGGTGAAAACCCGTACCTTCTCACAGCGGGTGCTGAGTACGATAATCAGCAGGGAGAAGGAGGTGAGCTTCTTTCCATTCCCGACCAGACAAGACAGCTTCTTTTGATGGAAGAACAAGGGAACGAGTACCTCCAGCAGCGTAACTCTGCAGTTGAAACGATAGAGGCCACCATCAACGAGGTGGGAAATCTTTTCCAGCAGCTTGCTACCATGGTGACGGAGCAAGGAGAAACCATACAACGGATAGACGAGAACGTGGAGGATATTGACATGAATATCTCTGGGGCACAGCGAGAGCTACTCAAATATTATGCACATGTCTCTAACAACAGATGGTTGTTTCTCAAGATATTTGGTGTTCTTCTTGCGTTTTTCTTCTTGTGGGTGTTGGTGAGCTAGACTACTTGTGGGTGATGGTGAGCTTAGGGTTCTATTTGGCATTTTGTCCATATCTTAACCGTTGGACAAACCCATTTGCATTAGCTGAGTGGTAAGAGGGTTGCTCCCTTACTACTTTCTGTATTCTACTGTATAGTGATATATTTATGTATGTATTATTGTTCTAGTGA
The DNA here is from genome assembly GCA_030582955.1 of Osmozyma tolerans. NCBI lineage: Eukaryota > Fungi > Ascomycota > Pichiomycetes > Serinales > Metschnikowiaceae > Osmozyma > Osmozyma tolerans. The sequence continues at coordinate 106,324 of JAJMHH010000009.1, forward strand.
GGGGGCGTTACGCGGGCTCAAGCAAGGGGATTGAAAAGGTAGTGCGCAACACAGTTATCAGGTATCAAGGTTCTTATCAAGTGAGACAATCCTGAGTAAGTCACCAGACCAGCAGTTAAAACTTAGAAAAAAACGCCAATTTTTCATTACAGAAAACACATTGTTGAACTCAAATTTAAAACTTTAATTATATCAACATGTGGAACTACTTATTTGGAGGCAACAAGCAGCAAAAGAAAGAGTTGCCCAAGAAGGCAATTGTGGAGTTAAGGGAGCATATCCTGATGCTCAATAAAAAGAGGAGCCATCTAGAACAGCAAATTAGTGATCAAGATCAGCTTGCTAGAAAGCATATTGCCACCAACAAGGCATTAGCAAAGAATGCGTTGAAGAGAAAGAAGGGCTATGAAACCAACCTAATGAAGATCGAAAACCAAATTGACTCGTTGGAGACACAATTGACTGCCATAGAGGGCGCTAACTTGAACTTGGAGACGATGAAGGCGATGAAACAAGGTGCTCTGGCCATGAAGCAAATACATGGGGAGTACGATGTGGATAAAGTGGAGAACACCATGGACGATATCAGAGAGCAGGTTGAGTTGGCAGACGAGATTTCCGAGGCTATCTCGCGGCCTGTTGGCGGTGAGTATGTGGATGACGATGAGTTGGATGAAGAGTTGGCTGAACTTCAAAAGGAGGAACAGCAGACTCTGGCACAGAAACAGCCTGCACAGAAGCAAGCTCCACAGGGCAAGAAGGAGGACACAGAGCTTCCCACGTTCCCTACGGTGAACAAGGCCAAGCCTCAGGAGGAGGAGGATGAAGATGAGGAAGCTTTGAAGGCATTGCAAGCGGAGATGGGGTTATAGAGAGGAAGAGATCAGTTTGAGAATGTTGAGGTGTGAGGTTTGGACAGGGGTTATTAATGTTTCTTTTATGTTGGCGATGAAGCCACCTGGATGTGGTTTAGTGAGTGCGACTACTAAGACCGGAAGCGATTGCGCACGTTCCATCAGTTCTGGTTTCCTGACTGCTTGATGTTTGCCGGTTTGCTTTCTGGCTTGCTTCCTGGTTTAGTGCCTGGTTTGCTTCCTGGTTTAGTGCCGGGTTTAGTGCCGGGTTTTTGTTTGGGAGCCAGGCAGCTTGGCCTGCCTTCCTGGCGCCTGTCTCACGGGAAAAAGAAATCACCGGCGCGGGAGGTACGGGTGCATCGGGGCCTCATCGCACTCAGATAACTTTATAGTGGAAATCTACTAGTATCGTAACGAACATCAATCAAATCACTACAAAAAGCCATGCTTTCAGCACTACTACGTCGAAGAAGCGTGCGTCTAGCGCGGAATGTTTCGGTGAGTACGAAAGAGGCTCCCGATACACTACTGCTTAAATCGGAGTTTCTTCATCCGCAGCTAGTGGAGGATTTAAAGCAACAAGGCAAAAAGTCCCTCAAGCGGCCCACCATCGCCAAGACGTTCAACGACATCTCATTCAAGAATATCCAGACCATCACAGACGTGGACCGCAAGGAGATCGCATGGACGTCTAGCTACGATCCGGTCAAGAGATCGCCATTTGTCAAGGACGTGGTACATTTACAGTCGCTACTTGACGCTCTTGTAGCGTCCAAGAACTTTGATCGTGCCGATAGCATTCTCCGAGCAGTTTACCCGCTTCTTGAGAGCCCCGAGATGTTTGTTCCTATTTTCAACAAGTACTTGGAGGCGTATATTGGGGAAGAGTCTGCTACTATCGAGGACGTGGAGCGGTACATTTCAGAATTCCGTAAGGAGCATCCTTTCCATCTCAACGACAGAACGCACGCACTACTCATTGCGAAATCCATGGGAAACGAAGCGGCTTTCGATAAATGGGTGGCGCGAGCAAAACATTCAAAACAAGCATTTAGAAACACCCTCAACCAGATCGATGTCATCACCATGGAATGTCTCAGTGCGATTTTCCGCGATGCAAACCTCGATGCTTCTTATGTCCCCGTGGACCTTCTTCCGCTCTACCATGAAGCGCGCACTGGGCAAAACCACAAGGACGTGAGCAAATCCGATAACCACAACCCGGCACAAGAAGATGCCCCGCAGTATTTCACCAACGATAAAGTGGATGCGCCGGTTTTGGATAAAGACGCGAGACATCTTCGGGCGGTGGACTCGTTCGGCATCAAAGTGATTCGTCATACGCTTCTTGGGCTTAAGTCGGCCTCTGGTGCTGATATGGAGCAGCTTTTGCACCAACTTGGCACCGGTGCAGATGCTCATCTTTTGCATGGAATCTCTGGCGAGGGCAACGCGACTAAGAAAAACACCCATGAAATGTATAAAGCACTCAAGACTCCAGAAGATAGACAACGGTTTAACGAGGTTCTTGAGATGCTCAATGAGGAACGGCAAAAGAGTCTCGAGGCACGCGGAATCGAGGGTGCTCGTGCCAAATGGAAACACGAGTTCGAGACTCTTCATCAGCGTGGAGAGATCTCCATGAATAAGAACCTCAATGTGCAGCTCTACAAGTGGTACAGCGACATGCTCCCGCTCGTGGAGGAGGAGCATGCTCTTTGCACGAAACTAGTGCATCAGGAGGTGGACACGGCTACTTTATCCAAGGAAGAGGCAGCGCAGATGAAAGAACGGGCCCATTATGCCCCGTATCTCATTCTTGTTCCACCACAAACACTCTGTGTGCTCACGATCTTTGAGTTGCTCAAGTTGAACAGCACCGGTGGCATCGTTGACGGTATGCGTGCCACACGGGCAGTGATCTCGGTGGGCCGTGCGGTGGAGTTGGAGTACAAGTCTCAGCAGTTGATGAAGGCGGAGAAAAAGCATACTTTGCGCCGCAACATGAGTCTGAACCAATGGCGCAAGTACCTCAAGAAACACCATCGGGCCGCCGCCGACTCTCCTGAGTCTGTGCAGACCGACTGGTCCTCAGCGGTGTTCGCTAAGCTCGGTTCAGCATTGACTTCGTTCTTGCTTCACGTGGCCAAGGTTCAAGTCTCAGGCACCGACCCCACCACCGGGGCCACCGTCAAAGGTCACCAGCCCGCATTCCACCACACCTACCAGTTTGTGCAGGGCCAGCGGATCGGGATCATCAAATTGCACAAGAACCTCATCAAGCAATTGGGCGGTAACGAGTTCGCAAACTCTGTCCAGCCCCAGTTCCTCCCTATGCTCGTTAAACCACGGCCATGGACTTCCCACAATAGCGGTGGCTACTTGTTCACGCCCTCGAACCTCGTGCGTGTTCGTGACTCCGTTGAGACCATTGCTTACGTCAAGGCTGCTGCCGATGCTCACAATTTGGATGAGGTTTACCGTGGGCTCAATATCTTGGGCGATACCGCGTGGACAGTCAACTCCAAGGTCCTTGATGTGGTGTCTCAATTCTGGAACACCGGGGACCAGTTCCTTGATATTCCTCCAATGGCTACAGAGCCACAGTTGCCTGAGCCGCTTCCGAGCCACGCCGAGCCCAACGAGAAACACGAGTACGTCAAGAAGGTCAAGGCCATCATGAATGAGGCTGCAGGGTTCCGTTCCCAACGTTGTGACATGAACTACAAGTTAGAGATTGCTCGTGCTTACGTTGGTGAAAAGATGTACTTCCCACATAGTGTGGACTTCCGAGGCCGTGCTTACCCGATCCCGCCCCATTTCAACCATTTGGGCAACGACTTGACCCGCTCGTTGTTCTTGTTCTGGGAGGGCAGAGAGTTGGGTGAACGTGGTCTCCGGTGGTTGAAGATCCATTTGGCCAACGTCTACGGCATGGATAAGGCACCTTTGGATGAACGTGAAAAGTTCGTCAACGACAATATGGACCACGTGCTTGCCTCAGCTCGTGACCCTGTCCATGGTCCTCGTTGGTGGACAAAGGCTGATAAACCGTGGCAGGTTCTTGCGGTGTGTTTTGAGCTCAACGAGGCATACAAGCTCGATGACCCTACCAAATACGTTTCTTACATCCCAGTTCATCAGGACGGCACGTGCAATGGTTTACAACATTACGCAGCACTTGGTGGTGATGTTGAAGGTGCTAAACAGGTCAATTTGGTCCCTGCAGAGAGACCTCAGGATGTTTACCGTTTTGTTTCTCGGCTTGTGGAGAAACGTCTCGATAATGAGGCCCAGGCGGGTAACGAGATTGCCCAGTTCTTGCAAGGCAAGATCACGAGAAAAGTGGTGAAGCAGACCGTCATGACCAATGTTTACGGCGTTACTTTCGTCGGAGCCGTGGCCCAGATCGAAAAGCAGCTTCACCATATCGTCGACACAGAGCACATCTCCGAATATGCCCGTTACCTTACATCGTTGGTGTTTGCGTCAATGCGTGAGTTGTTCGAAGGTGCACATTTGATCCAAGACTGGTTGGGAGAGACAGCAAGACGAATCTCCAAGTCGGTGAGAATCGACTACGAGGAGACCTCAGCCAAGAACGCCAATAAACCCAACCATTTGTCTTCGGTGATTTGGACCACTCCCCTTGGTTTGCCCTGTGTTCAGCCCTACCGCGTCAACCGCCAGCAGAGTATCACCACCAGCTTGCAAGACGTGATCATCAGCGACCCATTCGGTGCGTCGCAGGTGGACTCGAGAAAGCAGCAGGCAGCGTTCCCACCTAACTTTGTCCACTCCATGGATGCCACCCATATGTTGATGACAGCCACTGCGTGCGGTGAGCAGAACTTATCGTTTGCCGCCGTCCATGACTCATACTGGACACACGCTGCTGATGTTGATGATATGAACAAGAACATCAGACGTCAGTTCGTCAAGTTGCACGAGGAAAACGCCATTATGAAGTTGAAGCAGGAGTTCGAACGCCGCTACAAGGGCTTCTTGCAAGTGTGCCACGTTCCTGCTGACCATGAGGTGGCTAACAGAATCAAGGAAGTGCGGAAGAATATCGTCAAGAGCTTGGGAAGAGCCATGACGGTGGCTGATGAGGTTTATCTTGAAAAACGGAGACAACAACTTTTAAATTCGGCTGATCCTAAAGAGGTGGAGGCCGGCAAGCAGTTGAATACTACCGTCAGCGTCACTGAAGACTACGATATCAATGCTATTTCCATTACTCCATCGCTGCGCAGTTCTCTTCAGATCCTTGCGCCGCTTAAATTCCCTGACATTCCTAAAAGAGGCAACTTGGATGTCTCATGCGTCAACGACTCCTTATATTTCTTCTCATGATCTTGTACATAATTTACATTTAAGTCGATACCAGTCATTTGTAACTTATTATTGTTAGTTTATGATTATGATTTTATGACTCGTATGATTTTCGTGTTTTCTTAGTTTTCTGATCTCTGACTTATATGATCTAAAAGGTCTCAATATCTCTATATCTGTATCTTTATATTCCATTTCTTTCTATCCTTTATTACCATCCCTTTTATACCTATATATATATATATATTGTTCTTGTATTTTTCTTTTTCGATCCCTTTCAGAAACCCACAATGAAAAGCAGAAATTACACTTTTGTATAAACATCGCACAATATTGCAACCAATGCAAATAAACACCAAAAACCAATAAAGAAACATATTCTTACAAAAATGTCAAATCCGCCATATTCAATTAACCAGAAATAACAATGAACATTTACTTTATTGATTCTTAAATTACACCCGTGCACCAGTGTATTTTGATATGTAATCGCTATGCATCCTACCTTAAGGATGCTTGGTAATAGGTATGCACTGAGAATGATGTAATGTTGAATGCAATGAGTGTTCCTTTGAGAGGTTGATACCAAAGCCACTAGAAGATCTTGCCCTGAGCTTCGAGACTCTCAATCAAAGGTAATAATGGAGCAAACTCCTTGCGGTCTATGAGGTTGAACTCCTTGGAGAAACTGACAAAGTGAGCAAAAAACGAGTTCCAGTGGGCCTCAAGCGAAAGATGCACGAGCTTGTCGAAATGGTTATGGTAAATATGAGCAAAGATACGTAACATTTGACGGGCAATGTTCTTGCAATCCTTAACGAAATTGGGTGGGAACGCACCGCCATTTTTAGTCGGGAAAACAGACTGGTCGTTGATCTTATTGGAAATCCACGTGAGAACGTACTCAATATACTGGCACGCAGGCAAGTTGACCGACTGACCCGAGGTATCGATCCAGAGGTAGTTTGTATCAGGGCCTGCATTCATAGTCGGGTTGGACTCCGGAGTGATGTAATCAGAGATGATCCCATAAAACTGATTCAAATGGTTATAGAATTCAAAGATGTTAAGAGATAACCATTCGCCATAATCGACGTATTTCGGAAGCTGGACGATGGTCTTGAACGAGCCCTTGACGAGAGCAGTCTTGACGAAAGGCTCACACATGAACAAGGGCAAGTCGTCGGCACCACCACGCGACGAAGGCCGTGATGACCGCTGCGGCAGTCGTGGTCGGTTCATTCGCGAGTACCTGCTCGGCGACGAGGGGGCAAAATGGATCTGACTTTGTCTTCTTGGTGATGTCTTTGTAGGGGATTGCGATCTCCGTAACGGAGACGATGTTTGAGCGGCATGTGGTGCAAGCGGAGGTTGTGGTTGGTCTGTGTAATCTTTTTTTGTTTTTTTAGAGCTCCTACCGAGCCCACGGAGACTGTTGAAGAACGACATGGTAAACACAACAAGAAGTTGTTTGGGTTAAATCGCACCTACACCAGATCAGGACTCGTGATGGAGGCCATATGCAGGTACTATACTACTATACTATACTATTATACTACTATACTATACTATTATACTACTATACTATACTATTATACTACTATACTATACTATTATACTACTATACTACTATACTATACTACTATACTACTATACTATACTACTATACTATACTACTATACTACTATACTACTATACTACTATACTACTATACTACTATACTACTATACTACTATACTACTATACTGCTATACTATCACTATTTTCTATATGCTACAAGTAAATTGGTATATTACTATTCTATTACTATCGTACTTAAGTACTATACCACTATATTGTTATATGCTTATACTACTATATTAGTTTATTACTATAGGACTATATCACTGTACTATTCTAGTATACTATTATACTAAGAGATACTTCTTTTCAATACTATACGAGATAAGTAGATATACATTCCAAATCATAGGTTCATTACATACTAAATCGTCCAAGATTACAAGAAATACTGGAAATATCAGATAAGCTACACTATCCAAACTATAGATTTTCTGAATACAAAGTAGGAATACTAATACTTGAAAATTTAGATATGCTTGACTATGTTATTGAAGAATGTTACACTGATAACTTGATGTACCATACTCTATACTATACTATACTATACTATACTATACTATATATAATGTATTAGAAGCTCCAGACTAGATATATAGTATCAACACTGGATCTATATACTCATGAGATATACACGCGTCTACTTGTTAAGATTCTATGCAAATGCTTATGCTACTCACTATGGCACGTAATGGGTCACTTGAACCCACCCAAAGATTCACCCATCTTGATCCGCTGGCCAACTTCAAGATCAAACTTAAAATTTGCTGGTGCCTCAAATACAAGCACAACCGTAGACCCAAGCTTGAAGCCTCCCACTTCTTCGCCCTTTCCGAGTGGGTACCCGCCCAACAATTTGGACCCATTTGTGTACGTGGCCTCGTACACTGTGTTCTTCTTCATTTTCTTGGGTTTAGTCTCGCTGTCGCTCACAGAGTCACCTTCTTCCGAGTAGAGCAGCTTTCCTTCTTCGAGCAAAGCCGTTGTTTCACTCGGCGACGACTCTCTCGAGCTCCGCAGGTAAACTTCGTGCTCGTACACGTCGTTTGTCTTCAAGTACTTGTCGAAGTTCACCACGATGCTTCCCACGTTGGTGGCACCGACCGGTGTCATTGAGAAGAACCCGTACTTCCAGTATCCCAAGAGAGCCACTCTCTCATTAAGCACAAAGAGCCCAGGCAAGGTCTTCTGGAAAAATGGAGCCACAGAAAACAACTCGCCAATGAAATGCCGCCTGAGCGTGGCCACCCAGTTCGTGGGGGAGTGGTACCGGTGGTAGTCACCAGGGGCAAGATAAATCACAGCAAAGTACAAGTTCTTCTCGCCACTTTGGTTCATCCGTTCTGGAACACTAGGCATCAACTTCTGCGCAACAGATATGTCCTTACCCAAAGAAGGCTGGCTGTCACTGGCGGTGCCGTCGCCCTTGTCGTGGTAGCTCAAGTCTCTGTTGTGGAAGGTTTCCTCGCCCTCGCCGCCAACGAGGTCGTCCACCGAGTACGTGATGCCGTTGATGCGTGCAAACTCCTCATCTCTCTTCACCACAGCATCAGAGTCTCCTTTGGCGTCAAACTCTAGCGAGTGGGTGGGAGCGGCAAGATGCTTCTTGGACATACCGAGAAGAGCATCGATAGAGTACGTCATACCCTTCACCTGCTCGATTTCGCCGTTCTCAATGATACCAAACTTCAACACCTTACCATCAGACGGAGACACCACGTCGGAGTCAGCGATAGGACGAACACCAGGCTTTAAGCGGCGATAAAAGAATTCCGAGAGGTTGCTGTAGGTTTTCAAGTCAGGCTCGTCCATCTCGTCCAAATTCACGCCGAACATAGCCAGGTAGAGCTTGTAGGAGGGCCCACGCAACCAAACTGGCAAATCGATGGAGTTGAACTGGCCCCACAACCTTGACATGGTCTTCAAGGGCAAAGTGGAGTAAGCATACATCAGCCAAGACTGCGGCTTGATGGTAGACTGGGAGAAAGGGTCAGAAGGGTCCTCTTCGTCATCCTCATTCAAGGACTTTTCGTATCTGATCTTAGCGGCCACGCCGCCCAAGACAATGGTGAGAGACATCAAGGTCCACCACCGGACGAATCTACGTCTTTCCCTGCGTTGTTTGCGGGCTTCTGTAGAGAAGAAGCGACGGTGGATATTTTTTGTCTTGTTTTTGATCTTTTGTGGAGCCGACGAGAACTGCCGCCTAGAGAGCCCCCAGTTTCTGGGCACGGTAGAATGGTTGAAAGGGCTTCTTTTCAGCGGGGACATGGTTGGGAACCCCATCTTAGGGATTCTAGGGATCTTGGGCATTCTCAGGTATCTTCTTGAAGAGTGTTTCTCGGAGAACAGTCTTTGTAGGGTCAATTCAGCATTACAAGATGCTCTAGACAAAGGCTGGGAGATGTTCATAGCTCTATGGCTAGAGAAGAGTGGAGAACGGGGGTACATTTTCCTTCTGATGGCAAAAGATTCCGCATTGACAAACGGACGATAAATC
>JAJMHH010000009.1:115732-144371 GCA_030582955.1 Osmozyma tolerans
TTTTTTTTTTTTTTTTTTTTTTTTTTTTTTTTTTTTTTTTTTTTTTTTTTTTTCTTTTTTGCATTCTATTTCAAAAAATGCACGCTAACTCATCCTGGCAACATCCCAAAGTGTCTGCTTCAACTGCTCAACGTACCCTGAAGTAACATAATGAAACTCGTCAACAATATCACCATATAAAAACAACAATTTTAAAGATTTGAGTTCCTGCACATTTGATGGCCGACTGGCCATTCTAGATAATTCAGTTTTGCTATCAATGATGTTGAAAAATGAGAGCCCCGCATTATCACTGCTTGTGTCTCTTGTACGCACACTAGCATCGCTTTCCTGGAGGTAAACCTGTTTTTCAAAATCGGTCAATGGATCCATGATTGAAAGTTCCACGAGTTTCTCAAGTGTATCATCTGCTTTAACCTCTCCGTTCGCCCGTTGAAGCCTCTTGCTCTCTCGTTGTAGACAACTAGCTACCGACAGTCGAAGAAGTTCATGGTTATTCTTCTTGAGAACGAAAACCACCAAATTCTCCATAAACTGATGCGTGTACGCCGACTCCGCCAGTAAATCAAGTCGTAAGGGGAAAAACTCCGGTTCGTCCACAGAAACAGCTCCCAATTCCGCCGGCTCGCTAATAAGCAGTGGCGTCATAACTCGTCGTATACTGCCATCCTTGCCTGTGATGCATACAGGGATCTTGACCGGATTGCCGCTGGCCACGTCTTTCACCACAAGACATCGTGGCTCCACTGCAAGTGCCCAGAAGTGCCGCAACGCCTCAAGATGGACCTCCGCATGGCCCAGTCCGCTCGGAAACACCGGGTAAACCGATACTGCAAGACACGCTAGCGAGAAGTTGTCTCTGCGGAATCCATACTGACCGCCTCCAAGGAAGAGGAACCCGAGTGCCATGTTGGTGGCCACGTGGTTTCCATACTGGAGAGTCTTGCTGATGCGGCCATGAAGAACACGCAATCTCCGGAATACCTCGAGATCTCCGCTACCAGCCATAACAATGGCTGAGCACACAGCAAGGAGGTTCTGGATCTGACTGGCACTGTTTAGACAAATTTTCTGATCGTAGTTGGCCGCCGCGGATCCGGTAAGTATCATCATGTGGTCCAAGAAGTGCAAGAGCGTGTTGCGGGCCGAGATGTTCTGTGAAGACGCATGTCTGAGTGCTAGAGCAAGACAAACTCCACCTACCACGCTGAAATACGACACCTGGTCGCTGTCGAGCTCCGTGACTGTTTCGCCCAACCGGTGCTTGCTTCTCAAACACTCGGGCACTTCGCTGTCCACCCACAGAACGGTGGCTCCGATGTCGTCCCACATAATCACGTTTTTCACCATGCTTCGGAGAAGAAGCAAATCGGGCCGAACGTAGTCCAAGAGCTGCTCTGACTCGGGAACACTCAACTTGGCCGCCACTGCTGCATTGCCACTTCTCATGTATATCATCAAGAGCGCCATGGCCGCTGCAGACCCACATTTGTCTGTATCCAGATCCGATTGCGAGTCTTTCAAGCACGTCACAACAAAGAGAAGCGAGTCCACAACGTGGGTGTCATTGAGACCACGAAGACTATCACCACGGCCCAAATTGATCATTCCAAGTGCAATCCCAGCAGCTAAGCGGTACCCTTCCTGGTCCTCGTCGTTCTCAATATGAGGAACAGAACCGCAAACTTGCGAGAGCAAAATATCCGACATTCGACGATGCTGGGTCTCTAAGTAGAGGAGACCAATTCCAATGAGCCCCGCTGATTGCACCAAAATAGGCACATTCAAGTCATTAGCACCCACGGGAAGAAGAGCAACTGCATGCACAGAAAGCACTTTTGTAAGCTTGTTATCCATGGATCCTTTCAAGCTTGCGGCCATGCCAATGAGCAATCCAACACTGGTAAGCGGGTGTTTGGGGCCCAAATAATTGTAGATGTGCCACTCTTCAAGTTTGTGCAAGTGGCCATTGAGACCTAGTCCCATAAGAAACCCAGCATGTTGTGCGGTGTTATTCACGGGTTTGTTAAAGATGACCCAGCTGCCGGTGATCCCACGTGATTCCTTACTGACACTGAGCCCAGCAGCAGCACCGTTGTGGAACATTCCCCAGTCCATAATGACTGGGTCGATGGAGTCGGCGGAAAAGACAATGTTGGTCATGGACGGCGCAATGAGCGTGTTGAGATTGAACTCTTCGATGGGGAACGTCTCGGTTAAGAGTGGTTTCTTGCTGGCGTAACTCAAGGGAGCCCGTCCCAAGGGCAAGAGAAGCGTCCGCACCGCCACAAGCACCGCCACTTCACGCTTGATCAAAGTGGAGTCGTACTCACTGAGCGACTCATCGATGGAGATAGTGGCCGTCTGGACCTTGGTCTGACTTAAGAGATTGCAGATTTCGAAAAACCGCCTGTCCTTGTCGAAAATGAGCTTGGTGATCACCATGCCGTCGTCGGAATGAGAGGAGTTTGCAGCAAAACGAACGCCTTTTTCCAAAACGGTATTGGCATCGCTCCCAACGTCGTCCCGAGAAATAGCATGGTCGCTGTGTCGCAGCCACTGGTCCGAGGGACTCATCATGGCTGCAAGATCCGGTCTTCCGATGAGTGCTAGCGTATCCAAACCCCACGCTGGATCCGGACTCAGCTGACACCTGAGCAAACACTCCTTTATGGGGATGCTGATACCCAATGGATACGTATCCAACAGACCAGGGGTCACGTGATGGTCACTTAGCACACGGACAAGACGAGCTGGAGCGTTCTTGGAAACGAGAGCCTCAAAAGCGGCAATGACGAAGCACGTCCGCGGAGTGATTTCCACATTGACGTCATCTCCTTCCTCAACCAACTGCGAAAACCGCAAGTACCTGTAGCGACGAGAATGGAGCACCAGCATCAACGCATCGAAGATGTTCGGAGGAGCGTACAACAACACCACCGAAAGCAACCGTGTAGTGTGATCAATGAGTGAAGGGTCGATCATATAATAAGAGCCCCACTGGTCCAGCCAACCCATCCACGTGATCAACTGAGTAAGCAAGAATCCCAAGGTGGTTGTATTTTTGTTTGCCAATATATCCAACAGCGACTCTTCGTAGATGAGATGGAGCGTGACTGCGATGTACGGGGTCAAGTCATTGAAGGAGTAGTCGAACTCAAAGTAGTCACGGAGCTGGCGGGCCTTTGGGAGGAGTCTTGTGATGTCGTTTTCGGTGGTGCCTCCATCAGGATCTTCCTCTTCATCATCGAATGGGTACACTAGAGCCAAAAGCATCATGGTAAAGGCATTCCATTCGTCGAGGTGGTCGTCGAGAAATAGAGCTGCACGCCATAAGATCCATATGTGCTCGTAAATCTTGGAGCCACAAAGATACCGCCATGTCGACAAGCACGTGGCAACCAAGTGGTTTCGGGGCTCAAGGATCAAGTCCACCACGTGCGAGGACCCCGTGGCAGAGAGCAAAGCAACCTTATTGGCGAAAGAGCTGGAGAGACGCGATGCTGGAGGGAAATGACCGGCCAAGTTGATGGTTGGTGAGGAGATGTTGAGAAATGGATGGAACATGTAAAGAGTAGACGGGTCCTTGAGCACAAGAAGCCATCCGGGGAACCGTGGGTGGCAAAGCGGGAGGGCATGACAGCACTGCAAGGAGAGAAAAGACTCCGCGTAAACGGCACCATGGCCTTTGTCCAGTCTGAAAATGTGGATATGAGCATCAGTAGCATCTGAATTGCAGAGAACCACGGCCTCGTGATCACCATAGCTTAATGTAGAAGCCGAGAGAGACGACGGAGTAGCAGAAAACACCACACTGGATATTTTGGTCAAGATCATATCTTTCTTCAAAGTATGCAAGTCTGCAGCATGGTTGGACTTGGCCACATCGGAGAATCCTGTCTCCGAGCCCATTCGACCAATCGACGATACGCCAGAAAGCAACGTACTGGTTCGCTTTTTCTCCATATTCAGAGACACAGAGACGGCGAATGGATGGTGGAAATCGTTGAGGATCTCGTCTTCGAGGACTTTAGAAGGATTAGGCGTCAGTAACGACGGGTTCTTCCGTTTCTTTGCCCCTCCCCCGCTCCCGCCGCCAGCACCACCTGATGACATAGCACCAGCACCAGATCCACCGGGACCAAGTGCCATGTTTCGTGTGGACGGCTTGATATGGTATATTGACACCGTGGCCAGCTTGTGATTGAAAGTGGCACACAAGGAGCGGTCATTTGACACACCGGACGCCGGAAAACAAATCAAAGACTCATGCGATGTCACCACAGATGTAGACAGCGTAGTGACCACACGAAAATCACCAATTGGATCAACAAGCGTAAGAAAACGATGGGCAGCAAGTTGGGCCCCATGGTGGTGGTTGTGCACGTGACCAACAGAGTGGCCGTGGCCGTGGCCACTATGGCTGTTGTGGGTGTTGGAGTGGCTGTTGCGAGAATAATTCGTCAATTGGTGCTGGTCGTTGTCTCTTTCTAAGAGTAGCCCACACTCAAACGCGTACGCTTTCTTCACTGTGAATGGAAAGCTTACCATATAATAATGGCCATCCGGATAGTAGATATGAGCGGATTTGGCCAAACACACAGCAAGTGCCTCCACTGGCGGATCATCTGCATTGGTTCGATCCGGTATAAATGTGGTGTAAGTGGCACACACAATTGGTTCCTCATAGACGAGCTTTTTGGAAAGAGTGTAGCCTTCAACCACAGAAACGACATTTTCACATAATAAAAGTCGCCTATTTTTGGAAAAAAAGCGAATAGAGTATTTTTCTGGAAGTTTCGCTATATGGACATGTTTTTCTGCCGCTTTCGCCGGTAGCGAGATCATGATAGATATGCTAAGTGTGGAGCAGTTGATGAGACCATTATAACATGCAGGCATATACAATATACAAATACAAATACCACAACATATATCAGTACCAGCACCATATTAGCAGATGCATAGATCCATATACAGTATATCCGTCAACATGAAAGAATATATCTATTTACAAACTGGGCAGAACTCCTTTACTCGAGGATTCTAGTCACCAACCCAGTGGCAACAGTCTTGCCGCCCTCTCTAAGGTTGAAACGTTGGTTCAACTCAACTGGGCACTTTCTCGTCAACTCAATCTCCATCTCAACGTTGTCACCAGGGTTGACCATAGCAGAGTGGTCCACATCTTCACCTTCTGGGAATCTCATGGTACCAGTAACGTTGGTGGTTCTGAGGTACAATTGAGGCTTGTAGTTCTCAGCAAATGGGTTGTGACGACCACCTTCTTCCTTGGTCAACACGTACAAAGAGGCCAACACCTTCTTGTGTGCAGTGACAGTGCCAGGCTTGGCCAACACGTGGCCACGGGTCACCTCGTCTCTTCTGACACCTCTCAACAAGATACCAGCGTTGTCACCAGCCATGGCCTGGTCCAACTCCTTCTTGAACATCTCAATACCGGTGACGGTGGCCTTGAATGGCTTGGCAAAGTCACCAACAATCTCAATTTCCTCACCTTTCTTCAAAGCACCTCTCTCGACTCTACCGGTGACAACGGTACCTCTACCGGAGATAGAGAAAACGTCCTCAACAGGCATCAAGAATGGTTGCTCCAAGTCACGTTGTGGGGTTGGGATGTGCTCATCAACAGCGTCCAACAACTTCATGATGGCCTCTTCACCAATCTCAGGTTGCTTACCTTCCAAGGCGCACAAGGCAGAGCCCATCACCACAGGGGTGTTGTCACCGTCGAAGCCGTAAGTGCCCAACAACTCTCTCATTTCCATTTCAACCAATTCCAACATCTCAGGGTCATCCACAGTGTCGACCTTGTTGACGAAAACAACCAAGTTCTGAACACCAACCTGTCTGGCCAACAACAAGTGCTCTCTGGTCTGAGGCATTTGTCCATCGGAGGCAGCAACGACAATGATGGCACCGTCCATCTGGGCAGCACCAGTAATCATGTTCTTGATGTAATCGGCGTGACCAGGACAGTCGACGTGGGCGTAGTGTCTCTTTTCAGTCTGGTACTCAACGTGGGCGGTGGAAATGGTGATACCTCTGGCTCTTTCTTCAGGAGCTCTGTCGATGGAGCCGTACTCCAAGAAAGAGGCACCACCCTTGGCAGCCAAAACCTTGGTAATGGCGGCGGTCAAGGTGGTTTTACCGTGGTCAACGTGACCAATGGTACCAATGTTGACGTGAGGCTTAGAACGGTCAAAAGCGGCATAAGTTCTCACGGAGGGCACGGAAGGACGGGCCTTAGCAAGAACGCTAGCACCAACACGCGAGCGAACAGCTCCAACAATGTTCTTAAACATGGCAAAGAAAGTGTGGGTGGAGTGGTTAAATGTGAGCCAATGTGGAAAATTTTTTTTGCTCTATAGTGTTCTGGTTAGTACACGACCGCGCGGTTTTGCACCTGCGTGCCGATGCAACGGTACTATTTGATTCCATCGTTTATTACTTCCTACTTGTTCTATTCATTCAGTTTTTTTTTTTCTTCTTCTTTATATTTATTGCGGAGGCATTTCTTCGTATACATCCTTTGGTTTTGGTGGCACAAGACGCATTTAGGCGCGCAATGGAGCCCGCTCCATGTTCTCCTCAACTATATGGTCCACGTGATCAGCCTCCGCCTGTAACGTCGTTGATGGTGTAAAGTACTCATAGTACACACACAACAAGAGAAGCGTTCCTTGGAGAAGTGCTGCCACAAGGTATGATACATAAGAGCTCCAATGAGAGCCCTTGGTGAAAAATAACGTGGCTGTGAATACAAATCCCCCTGGTGTCTGGATGCACATCATACCAATGGATAAGGTACCTGGATGTTTGAGCAAGTACGTGGTGTGGATCTGAGGCACGTATTTCACCACAGTGAGAAGTGCTGACATGATTCCATTGATTTGTGCAAGCGAAAGAAGCACAGAACGACGTGTGGAGAACGCCACCACCATCTGCAACACCAGAAGAACCCCGTGCACCAACACAAGCCGGCCCACTTGCAAGATCTTAGCGTACTCGAGCCGGTCTTGCTTAACGGACTTTCTCGTGAACACGATAACAAGCACGAGAATGAGAATGGCACACGTGCACTGGAGTCCAATCTGAACAAGGTTCAATTGGGAGTTGATACAGTTGAAGAGAGTCAACTCACCGATTCGGCAGCAGTACCGTGCTCTGGAAGAAATCAACACGATGTTGGTAAGCGTAAATAACGACAGACATGATCCGAGGAGCAAGAAGTTCACCGATAAGCCCTCGGAAGTCTCCTTCTTGTATATGCGGAAATACTGAGGGAGGTAGCTGATGAATATTCCGAGGGTGATGAGTAACGACACAATAAAGTTGGCCACTGAAGCATTTTCGTATACGCGGCAGAAATCCTCGCGGACTGCCGTGGGTAAACTCATTGTGGGGAAGGAGGTTGTTGCCACAATTTGGGAGTTGTATGCTTTGGGTGGTATATGCAGGACAAAGGTATATAAAAACCGCGGGATATTATATCTGATTACATAATCAGGAGTTATAAAGGTTCTCTATTAATGTATACAGTTACCGGTTCGGTTGGGTGTATGCGGGACCATATGGTACTGATTCCCTATTTTATTAAAGATAACCCAGGGGATATATGTGGTATATGCAGGAATGAGAGATAACGGTTGTGCATGGAACATAGAGAGTATACCAGATATAGATAAGAATTCCCTTAGATCGGGAGCGGCGGTATATTTTTCATTCTGTTGTCCATTTATTCATTCATTCTGTTGTCCATTTATTCAGTCATTCTGATGTCCATTCATTCATTCATTCATTCATTTTTTATACGGGGTTATTCTACAGTTGTCAGTTATTCATGTCTCGTTAGTTCTGCACTCTCAAGGGAACCTTGACGCTCACACAGTCGTTGTTCTGGAGCTTCACTCCAATGTTTAAATAGTAGTAACGACCCACTATACAACTTTGGAACGTTGGTACAAGGCAAACAGCCTCGGAAGAAATGTCATCAGACAGCCTATTGATTTCCTTTGAAAAGGACCCCTCCATATTGATAAACACATTAAGTCGTTTCTGATAACGGAATGCGTTATCACCGTTTTGCCATCCATTATTGCACTCACTCTTGACGTTTTCCACTCTGAATGAGTTATACTTTGTCTGGAGGTGTGCAAGACTCTTGATGTCTGAGATTGCCTGGTTGTCAAGATTGAGCTTCTCAAGCCCATGTTGGTCAGCCAACTTGACGATCTCTCCCAAGTATGTGGCGAACGGCTGCACCACGTACTTGTCCATGTTGTCTCCATTGGGCTTATTCTGAAATTTCATGCGATTGGTGATCTCCACCGGGATAGGGTACTTCCGTGACCGGTATGTACATACAATGATGTCTGCAGTGACACCACGGACTTCCGGAGGTTTATGAGTCTTTGGGTTGAAGCCATTTTCTGTGAACAGGAACACTAGGTCGAGCGGAACGGTGAAAGAGCGACCAAAGGGTAATTGCCGCACACTGAGTGGTCGGAATGTGTATGGAGGAATGTACTTCATCACGTATTCCTTCTTTGGAGTTTTCATGCCAATGATACCCACCACCTTGGCCTGCTGTGTCAATGACTTCTTCTTGTACGGCAAAAACACCTCGTATACGTCACTGTCGCCCGATCGGCTGGTCACATCCTCAAGGCTATCACGGATGTAAAGCTGTTTGTTCTTCAAAATGGACGGCCTGCGCTGGGTGTGTCTTTGAGTGTCATCGAGGGAGCGGCCGTATTCGATTCTTGATTTGACGTCCTTGACAAACTGATCATAGTACTGTTGAGCACCACTTTCGTGGTCTGGAGTGGTGATACCGGTACCGCGGGGGATTACCCGAACGGGACAGCTTGCTTCCTTAAGGATAATGAATTCACTCTTGTTCTCTGGCAGATGCGCCAGGTAGCTAGATGACATTCCCACCACACGAGCCTCCACGGAGTAGCTCACCGAGGTGTCAGGGAAGCAGAAATCCTTAACACGGAGATTTTGTGGTGGCAGTTTGCGGGGCAGCGGCAGGGATTCAGCACCGCCACCAAGCACAAGAGAAGGTCTCGAAGGGGTGGACTTCTCTCTCATCTTTCGGAGAGTCAACAAGAAGGATTCTTTGTCGAGACCAATGGATGGCAACAACTCACAATGGCACGGGATAATGTGTGGATCGCACGTGCACTCGAGGAGCTTATCAGGAATTGTGAAGTCGAAGAATTTCTTGTAAACAACGCCTGGCTCGAACATTCTTTGACTGGAGAGCATAAGACGTGTACCGTCGACAGGATCAGTTTCGATTTCGGAATTGACAGCCATTTCCTCGAACCATGCAGGGGTCCATGAGGCCTTATAATCCAACATGTTAAGGAATTTGTGGAAAACGGCAGGTCTTTTAGAGTCCTTTTCATCGCCATTGACTGAAGCACGACCTTCGAAAACCACAGAAAACATATTATAAGGCAAGGGCCGATTGGAGACATTCTTGATGGTGACCAAGCCGTGAACAGAGTCACCTTGCGAGAACTCGTAGTTGTTGGCGTCGAGAAGCTTAGGCTTAACACCGCGTTTTCCTGGGTTTTCCGTGAGTTTGATATCGATCTTGAGATCGTCGGCGCTCTTTGGCGCTATAGTACACAAACGCTTGAGCTTATGGGTATTCCCCAAGATGCTATTTTCCCATGAATTGGGTACGGAAGAAGGGGAGAAGGACGAAGGAGCCGGGGCAGGAGAAGCAGTAGGAGCAAGACCAGGGGCGGGTCGGCTGGAGAAGTAGTCAGTTGGAGGCGAGGGCAGGTTAAGTTCTTGATCGATAGAGGAACCATTTGGCGACGGGAGAAACTCATAAACTGGAGGATCATGACAGAAGTCGTCCAGGGAAGGGTCGACATTTTTGGAGAAGGTGGATTCATACAACTGATAGGAAGGCAAAATGTTCCACATGGGCACATCTTCATAAGCCGGGGAAGGAAGGGCATTTGATTTAAGGAATGAATAATCGGGCTCGTCCAGCGAGGAAGATGAAGAAGTGCCAGAGGAAGTTGATGAAGGGGTCATTGAAGTTGATTCATTGGATGACGAGGGCAACCCGGATCTGGCCGATCTCGAGAAGACGCCCATGCGATTTTTTGATGGGGAACGAATTTGGGTTAGAATTTTGAGGAATGAAGGGGAATATAAAAAAAATAAAAAAGTTTGTATTTATAAAGAATAATGGAGGAATATAAGAGAAATCACTTGACGGAGAATTTGGTGACGATTGCGATGGAAAAATCTCCTATGCACGAAAGTACGGGGCCGATGAGAGGTGACAGCGGATCCAGACAAAAAAAAAAAAAAAAAAAAAAAAAAAAAAAAGAAAAAGGGTGTCGCGAGGGGGAAAATATATATATATATAAAAAAGGGATAAAGAGGGATTTAACAGGCGTCAAATGCGGATTTCAATGGATATATATTTTGTATTTTGTTTTAAGTATATTATGTTATGCTATATATACAAATACAAATATATATAGTCACATATATATATATACGTATATTTGTTAGTAATCTTGTGTGTTGTCTTTCTTTCTTTTTTTTTTTTTTTTTTTTTTTTTTTTTTTTTTTTTTTTTTTTTTTTTTTTTTTTTTTTTTTTTTTTTTTCTATTCTTGTTTTGTGGCGTCCTTGCTGCATGAATCGCTCCGTGGAACAAGCGCCTCGTCTCCTTGTCGCCTCCTAGACGCATTTCTGTCAATAACGTTATTAAAAATTTCCTTTTTCCGAACCTTTCTTCCGATAACTTTCATTCTCAATTTCCTTCTCATTTTGTTAAATTTATTTCTTCTCAATTGCTTATTGCCTCATATCCTCATTTCCTCGATTTCACCCCATAGCAATGTCTTTCTTTACAATGTAAAACTGCTAAATCCGCATGGTCCACACCTCCAAAAAGGCACAGTGCGGCGACAGCGGGGTGAAGAAAAATTCCCTATTCCTGTGGTACGCCCATGGTTCCCCCTCATTAAAAGAATGACAAAAAAAAAAAAAAAAAAAAAAAAAAAAAAAAAAAAAAAAAAAAAAAAAAAAAAAAAAAAAAAAAAAAAAAAAAAAAAAAAACAAAAGAAGCGAAAAATAAAAATGAGAGTCAAAAACAATAAAAAATGTAACACGTTTCAAATTTTCCGGATTTGAACTTTCGCTTTCCGTTATACTAAGCCACTGCAAAATGAACCATGGGGTCGGCCAAAATATACCATATAAATTGGTGCGCATTTTTGTGTTGAAAGTATGATTCTGGACTTAGAGGGAAATAGAAAGTAGAGTATTAGACAAGTGGAGAATTAGGGGATTAAGGATTTGGGGTTTAGATAATGGAGAAAACATAAAGAAATATAGGAATTTTGAGATAGAAATATAGACATATAGACAGACATAGACATAGACATAGACATAGACATAGACATAGACATAGACATAGACATAGACATAGACATAGACATAGACATAGACATATAGACATATAGACATATAGACATATAGACATATAGAAATAAAGAAATAAAGAAATAAAGAAATAAAGAAATAAAGAAATAAAGAAATTAAAGTAGAAAAGTATAGAAGTTCATAATTATAATCAAGAAAAAGACAGAATTTGAGATTTAGAGAATAGAATTACCGAATTAGAGGAGTAAAAAATAAGATCAGTAGAGAAATGGAGTACTATAGAGTGTGAGAATATCAGAATATCAGAATAGAGAATAGAGAATAGAGAATAGAGAATAGAGAATAGAGAATAGAGAAAGATCATATTAATAATAATAATAATATTAAAAATATTTATGATTCAAATATTAAATGCAAATATATAAAATTTAACTTATGTGATATTCTCCTATATCCTATATTTGCAAAGTATCAAATTTTTATATTCCTACTTTCTATACCCCTATATTCCCTTAATTATATAGTCTAATAATACATTCTATGCAATATTCCATGTCCATATTCTATCTTATATTGTATTCTTGATATTGTATTCTTGATATTGTATTCTTGATATTGTATTCTTGATATTGTATACTTATTTGCTATTCTGATGAATTATGTGTGAAATTTTCAGATTAATGATCAAAACTTTGGCCTCAGCAATAGTTCGGTAAGGGCAATACTGAGGCCAGAGAAAAAGAGAATAAGACAATTATAAAATTACAGAATAGATGACTACAGAATAGTGAATAAAGAATAAAATTGATAATTAAAAATTACACAATAGATGAGTTGAAAATTAGAGAATAGAGAATTCAAAATAGAGGACACAGAGAAGAGAATATGAAAAGTAGAGAATAAAGAATAGAATTAAAAAGCTGGTATCTTTAGAAACAAATAGAGATAGAATAGAAATAAATAGAGATAGAATAGAGATAGAATAGAGATAGAATAGAGATAGAATGAGAATATGGAAAATATGGAGAGTATGGAGAGTATGGAGAATATGGAGAATATGGAGAATATTAAATAGTGAATTATGTAATAAACAGAAGGAAATCAAAATAAAAAAGTACATCAAAAAATATTGTAGTATATAAAGTATTAAGAAAGATCGTAGTAAATAGTCCAGTGAGAAATACCATAGATTATGCAGATATCAATCTTTATCCTACCACCACCTGCATATATCCATTCGCGTCTTCTCTTAGTTAAGAAATGCTAAAACCTATCCTTCAACTCATGAGCTCCCACTTTTGGGCCATTGACGCCGCCAAACGAAAAAACTCCCGTTCTTTTTTCCCTGGATCTTCCCGTTTTATGGCCAATGAATTGCTCCATGGTGTTAACGCAACCCATGATGCTCTCTCTATATTTAATTCTCAATCGCGTCCTCTAATTTCCCATCTTGATTTCCTTATATCCGAATCTTCTTCATCCTCCACTCTTCAATCCTTGCTGCTGGCTGTATCTACACTTCTTGATGCTCCTCTACCGTCGGCAAATGAATCTTCAATCGATAATTCCTCATCCAGACCATCCTCCGCTTTTGCCACTCCTGATGTCTCTGTTTCTCTGACTTTGGGTCCTGATAGAATCGAGTCAATTCTTTCCCTTGCAAATGCTATTAAATCTTCCACTCCTGCTGTCCAGTCTAAGTTAGAAACTGAACCGCTGCCACAACTGCCAGATCCAGATCAACAAAAAAACTATAATGAACCAGAAAGCTATAAGGAACCAGAAAGCTATAAGGAACCAGAAAGCTATAATGAACCAGAAAGCTATAATGAACCAGAACCACAACATCTATATCCTCAATCAAGGCATTCATCTCTGCCGGCTCCACAAACTTCTCCTGCTGCTCATATTAAGAAAGAGTCACTTCCTCAGATGCATCCACCTGAACACCAAGCTCATTTAAATGAATCATTTATCGATGAAAATGATCTAGGGCCTGGCTCTACTTCTACTCCAGACAAAAATTCAAAAAATTCCCTGCTTCACCAATATCATCCTCCTTCTTATAGAAACTCCTCACCTGCTCCAACTAAGATACTGCAAGAGCTTCCAAATACTGCGCCACTGCCGACAGTCTCAAAGGGTGCTCCACCCGTGAAACAAGAGGAAGTTGATGACGAAATCAGCGATACTTCGTTCCAGGCCATCAGCAGCGCTATAAGAAAGAGTTTTGCTGGCAAACTATCATCAGGAAACCTCCAAGAGAACAACATTCCTCCTGTTCATGGTGCTCCACTGCCTCCACAGAAAGATCAGCCTTCGTCAGCTGTTCTGGGGCGCAAAAGTCACGCTTTTACTATAAAGAGGGACCCAGATCACCTGAGACAATCGCAACTGGGGACCTTCAACTCCAGAAACGCCTCCACCGCTAGCGATAGGTTCTCGAAAAGGTCGTCAGTGTTTGTTTCGCTTCCAACTAGGGAACCCATCACCTTCCTGTCGACAAAACGGCAGTCTTTGCGGGTCAAGACCGAAGATGGAACACCAAATGCAGAAGATGTAGGCGTGAAATCCCGGATTCCGGTAAAAAATGCTTCCAAGACTCCAGCAAATGTTGACAAAATGTCCTCAGCATCTAAGATCCCCGATCTTCAACCTACATCGGGTAAACCCACTTCAAATGGACAGGCACCAGTTAGTCCGAGAGTGGCAGCTCCTAGATCCCCTGCAAAGAACGGATCTCCTGAAAAGGTTCCTCGGAGAGTGCCCCCAGGAACAAGCAGGTCTACAAATAATGGTTCTCCAAGACACGATAGAGTCGTGAAGCCACAGATAGCCAGTGCTATGAAAAACCAACCGTCATTAAGGTCACCCGAGAGAACCAGGTCTCCTATAAGACCAGTTTCTACAAGAAGAGGAGCATCACCAGAGAATACCAACAGAAGTCCCAGAAGTCCAACGAGAGTTCCTCAGTTATCTAGTGCCAGAAGCACCGCTTCGCCAACAAAGCACAGCACGGAAGGAGATAGAGGAAGTTTGCGCGGGTCGCCAACTAACTACTCTACGGAGCGGACGACGCCTAGGGCAGGTTTAAGCGGAGATGATGGTGGATCAGGAGCAGCAGCTTCAACGGCGTCTAGTGCAGCCAAGGCTTCAGCAAAACCAAGCAAGGAGAAAAATGTGAAGAACAAGTTTCTTACAACTACATTAAATCCAGAAAAACCACCTTTATTCAATCCTGTCAAGACAACACAGCTCACCAATCCTTCACCAATAAAGCGTCTTTTGCAGCCAGACAAGGAGGCAGAGCGGATCGAGCTAAGAGGCCGGCGACTCAAGCAGAACGAGGCAGAGCAGAGAAGAAAAGGCGAAAACGGTATTAACAGAGTGCCTCGTTCTGAGTCACCAAAAAAGAGACCAATTTCTCGAAGCCCAACACGCAAAGATGCCGTTGGCGTTCAGCCTGCAGCAAAGAAAGCAGCAGCGGTGGGTACTTCAAATGAACCACGGGTCTCCACCAGAAGAAAAGCCGGAGGCAACGCACTCCCACTTCCAGATGCAGCCCGAGGACGGTTTGTGCGGGAAAGAAACAAGCAGGAGAAGGCAGTTTTGACCACTCCAGACAAAACCACTAAAGAAGATAAATCATCGATCAAATTGGGGGTTTCCGGAAGTCCCCAGATTAGCGCATCAGCTCTTCCAGATATCCCGTCAGATGATGAGAGCATGAGGAAGAACAAGTACTTTAAGAGTTGGGCAGAGACGCCAGAACTACATCGCATCATCAAGGAGAACCAAAACATCGACCCTGTGGAAGTATTTGGGCAAGTTGGGGACTTAAAGATGGAGGAGGTGTTCCGAGACATGAAAAAGGGCAGTTTATAGCATTCTCTTTGCCAATGCCACATCCTTTTTCCATGTTGATAACCATGCGGAGGCGTCGATCTTGGGCACCACATAGAGACGCAAACCATTATCGAAAAGAGGAGCCTTTGCGTTTTCTGCCATCAAGGCATTATTGAGAGGAGCCTTGCGACCAACTTTAATCAAACCGCCACTGACGGTCTCCATATAGCACTCCAAGGTCTTGATGGAGAAATTCTTGTGTTTGGGGTCGTCGAACCACGACTGCGGTCTCTGCAAGATCACCTGCAAGATCTCAGCAGGAGTGGTGAGTTCGGACACTTCAGCAACAAAGTCCATTTCGTCGATGGTGGGGTATAAGATCATGGCAGGCAAGATCAACTGGGATTCATAATCAAGGGGATCCTCCAAACGGATGGTAGCGTCCTCAAGAAGCTCAGCCGGACGTGAAGATTTGACAATATGAATCTTTCGAAGAGTAATGGCGGTGGCCAAAATGACCTGCTTGTTCTTTTTGTCTTGGGTTTCTTTTTCCTTCCGCTCGATGGCCTGTTGGATCTGTTTCTCCTTGGCGTCAATGGACGCAATGACGTCCTGAATGGGCTTGTTTTCCGGGTCCTTGGAAAGACCGAATTGAAGAATCTGGCGAGCTTCCGAATACCGGTTAACTGCAAAGAAGGCCTTGCCTGCACGGTAGCATGCCTTGACGTTGTTCTCATCAATGAGTAACACCTTCTTGCAGTCTTCAATGCACGAGCGGAAGTTCTTCAACTCCAAATTGCATGCGGCTCTGTTGACAAGCAATGCAGCGTTGATAGCGTCCACGTTGCACTCGACATCAAGACCCTTGGTGTAGTAGGCCACGGCATTCTTATACTGTTTGGCCTTATAACAGTCATTGCCCTGATTCTTGAAGTTGGTGGCGATCTCATGGGGTTCACCATCATAAGCCAAACTCTTCAATGCTTCAAGACTCTCATTCTGGCCACCTTCACCGTCGGTCTCGTCCAACTCGGTCATGAAAAACGGGAGTCTGTTGATCTCACGTAACACATCCTCGGTTGATTTCTGTGCATCCCCTGCAAGCTGCGGGGGTAACTCAGGCTCACCGGGTTTCGGAATGTACCGTCTTCTCTCCCACTCGGAAATTACTTTGTCTTCAGCAGAAAGCTCGTCGATCTTCATTAAAGCGGTATTGATCAGTGATGGGTTGGTCAAGGTCATCACTGCGGTTGTGCATATTACTATGAGTCACGTGATTATTTCATTAACAGTTCTACATTCACCGCCGGACTTGGAGGGGCACGTTGACCACCTGGGAGGCACCGTTGGCGTGTCGGACGGTGACACGTATGTAGTAGAAGCGTGCCATAAGACATACCTGGAAGTCAGGTACAAGGCAGAAGTAGTCGAATGCGCTTTTGCCCTTCGAGGGCTCACTGGTGCCTTTCAAGTAAGCGGAATTGATATTGACCAGAAGAGTCATCTGTTTGGTGAACACGTGATGAGACCCATCGGTAGAGCGGGTTTGAGTCCATGGTACAGCCTGGATGTTACGGTGGGAGCCAGCAGATGTGGCAGAGTCGCCACCACAAACCTGTACATCAGGCACGACCAAGTTGACTGATTTAGTCTGAAGCATAGCCAAGCTCTTGATGTCACGGAAGAGCTGGGTCTCCACTTTGAAGCCTTCGTTGTCGAAACCAATCTTCTTCATGAGTGTCACGAGTTGGTGGTAGTAGTCAGCAAAAGGACGAACCACTAGAGAGTCGAAATTGTCGTAATGATCGTGGGCATGTTTATCCGCCGGGTCATCCACAACGTAGTCTGGGAAGCACATTTCGTGGTTGAACTCAACAGGGATAAAGTGTTTCTTAGACCGAACCGTCAATGCCACCAATTCACACAGCACCTTCTTTGGCTCTGGCGGTTGCGGTATACTTCCTTTTCCGTCAGCCTCCGCCGAGTAAACGAGATAAAGTGGAACACGAATGGTGGTGGCAGCATCATCCGGCGGAGGAGTGGTTCGAAAAGCCGGCGGAGGAACATAAGGAATGCAGTACTCGGCCTTTGGAGTAGAGAGACTGAAAACACCAAGGGCACGTGAGAAGCCAGCTAGAGTCTTTTTGCGGTAAGGAGACACGTGCTGGTACACGTCAGCGTCAGCAGGTTTTGTGGCAGGCAGTGCACGGAAAGTGTGCAAATGGCGGGTCTTCGCATCGGGCAGGGCCAGCCTGGCAGGAGCGATTCGAGATGCTGCAGAAGGAGGAGGCAGGGCAGAACCTTCAAGAACGGCACGCCCACGCAGGATTTTGTCCTCGACGGCCTCCACCAACGCTTTATAGTGAGCACGGATTTGCTGGTTATACGGGACACGATAGTCGATGAGGCCAGTTAGAGGAATCACACGAAGGGGAACAGTGGCATCGCGGGCCATGACGTAGCGGTCTTTAGTGACAGACGGCAAGTAATGGGAAGCACGGCCAATGACTCGTGCAGCCACGTTATATGTGATGAAGGAGTCAAGAAGGGCAAAGTCTTTAAGTTTGCGGTCGGGCAAAGGTTGGTGGTGACGACGGTGTGGAGCAAGATTCACTGGGTGGCCCACAGACGGTGGAACCTGACAATGGACATCGAGACTATGGATCTCGCAATTATCGTCAAGGAGCTTCTCTGGAACCCGGAAAGAGAAGAATCGTTTATATCGAACACCGGGCTGGAAAAGTCGTTTCACGTCAATAGCAAGCAGTGTTCCATCATAAGGGTCTGTTTCTCCATCACACCAATCGTGTGGATCGCCATTGTCGGTGGCCAATCGGTCAATATTGGCATACAGCCACAGGGCAAAAAGATCAATCATGTTCAAGAACTTGTACACTGTAGGAGGTGCCGGTGGGTCTGCAGGACCTTTAGATGTGTGAACAACAGCTAGCGTACCTTCGAACACCACATATACCATATCGAAAGGTATGGGCTCATTGGAGGTG
The DNA here is from genome assembly GCA_030582955.1 of Osmozyma tolerans. NCBI lineage: Eukaryota > Fungi > Ascomycota > Pichiomycetes > Serinales > Metschnikowiaceae > Osmozyma > Osmozyma tolerans. Next base: position 134,036 of record JAJMHH010000009.1, read on the forward strand.
TTTTCTATGGACACGTAGCCATGGATGAAATCACCCTGGCGGAATTCTTTTTGTGAAATATCCACAATAGTCGGAGCAACGCCTTTTTGACCCACTTCCTCAGTGAATGTGATGGAAACGTTTAAATGCTTCGGTACTGAGCTCTTGTCTGCTAGTGTCTCAAGCTTATGAACATTAGCAAGCACCGTGCGCTCCCAGAGATCCGCTGACCCTTGGTTGAAAATGTCGCTATCAACACTATCATCGTCTAGTGGGGGAAAGGGGAACCCATTTATCGAACTTTGTGCTGTGGAAGGAACCGGCGTAATCCCGGCCAGACTTAATGGTGACATCTCATATTGAGGAGGATCTTCCTTGAAATTCTCCTCACGTGGCTCAAGTGTTGTGCTAATGGTTGCTTCAAACATATGATACAGCGGTAGAATGGTTACGAGCATATCGTCCGGCCGCTGTTGTGCTATTTGTCGTTGTTGATGCATTGTTCTAGGTGATGAGCTAAAAGTGATGAGCTAAAGGTAGAATGATGCGATGTGTAGCGCCAATACATTCTAAGACACACCCGTACCTCCTACCATTCTACAGACACTGACCAATATTCTGGTGGAATCAAGATAAGTATAAATTTTTCAATTTTTGGTGACCAGAACTCCTACATTTTATACTTTGGACCTTCATATCCACAAAATCTATTGAACTTCGTCGGGAATCTGATGGCATTGCCTACCCAAATTAAACGTACTGCATATAGTATTTTGTAATGAATCTCTTTAGATCGATATTTGAATGGTGATAGTTGGACGTAATTTCCTGATTAGATATAAATTATCAATTTTTGCTGCTTGTTCGGCTGTTGTTCTTTTTTGATTCACTCATTTGCACTTTTGTTCATTTCTCGCTTGAATATTTCACTATAAAAGCATCAATACCAGGAAGAAAATTGGCCATGTTTTGTATATAATTCTTTATTTTATTATAAAAAAGACATACTCCTACTTTAAGTAACGTTCCACAAAAAGTCGATATTCCTTACCATTTTCCATGTTTTCACTAATATGGAAATCACTTAACGCTGGTTACAATTATCCACGTTATCACAATCAGAAAGATCTACGCACACTGAATCTAAAATAGCCCTGATTTGCAGCCACAAAGTAGTTGGTACCAGCATTTTATTTCAAGAACGTCATCAAAAAGCAAACTAACCCAATCTTCAAATCACAATCCACAAGCACTAGATCTGGCCCAAGAAGTTAAATGCACCTCTTAGACCCTCGCTTAGATAAGCATGTATCACGTGATCAGCCGCATAATACGTCGAAGCCTTATCAATAATCGCCACCACATGAACCAACATAGACCCTATAGACCGGTTTTCGCCAGAGTGGCAATTTTAATCCCGCTAATAGCCGGGATCTATCTTCTCCACCAACTCATTTCTTTTCCCGCTTCCCTGTCCCAATTCCCCGGTCTCGATATCCTCAAAGACGACCCTGTCAATGATAAGATAGGCGGTCCCACCTTGAGTCCACAAAAAGACTATCTAGTCCGTGGAAACAGCTCCATGGTGGCCCTGGACGTGAAAATATGCTCTGAAATGGGCCATGAAATTCTCCTCCGCAACGGAAACGCCGCAGATGCTGCCGTCACTGTGGCTCTTTGTATTGGATCAGTCAATTCCCATTCTTCTGGAATCGGAGGCGGTGCTTTTATTCTTCTGTGGCCTGGTCAGAATAGCACCACCTCCAAGTCGTCCGGCTTCAATCTCTTTGCCGATTCAGCTGCTAATACAGGCCCTATCAGTATTGACGCCAGAGAATCTGCCCCGCTCGCCGCTCATAAGCACATGTACGATGGAATGCCCCTCCTTGCCCAGTTCGGTGGTCTTGCAGTGGCTACCCCGGGTGAGCTTGCTGGATTATACGAGCTCTACTCGAGACATGGCTCCGGAAACCTCTCATGGGCCGATCTCTTCCAGCCGGTAGTTGAGCTCAACAGACGCGGCTGGATTGCTCAAAAAACCTGGGTCTTATCCGTGCACAAGATTCACGTAAAGCTTCTCAGTTGGGTGCCATTGCTCCGCCATGGGTGGGACTTTATATACCGTCCCGATGGGTCGGTTGTTCAAGAGGGTGACTTAATCACTAGACCTCAGTATGCCGAATCTCTTGAAAAAATCGGACGAAATGGTTCTAGTGCCATTTTTTACGACCCTGAAGGTCCATTTGCTCCATCCTTAGTGAAAAGAGCTGCCTCTTGCGGCGGTAGCATTACTGTCGACGATTTCGCCAATTACAAGCCAAGAGTGACGGAGGCGCTTCGGTTCACGTTCTGCAACGACGGCTCTGAGTACGATTTGGCCACTACTGCAGGCGTGTCGTCTGGATTGGCATTGATTGCCGGCCTCAACTTCTTCAGCTATTTATACGAGAAGTTCCCATTTAAGCCCGACGGCATGTACATGCACCGACTCATTGAGTCGATGAAGTGGATAGCCAGTGCTAGATCTCACTTGGGTGACCATGAGCCTGAGCAGTTCCGCATGTTACAGGAGAAGTTCACCTCCCGCCAATGGGCACAACAGCTCTTTGAAAACGGCAAGTACAATGACTCTACCACTTTTACATGGCCACATTATGAGCCGCAGTATGAGTTAACAGAACCAAAGGGTACGTCACATTTCTCCGTGGTGGACTCCCAAGGTGGGGCTGTGTCCATGACAACTACCGTCAATCTCATCTTTGGCTCGTCGGTATACGACAACACCACAGGGATTATCCTCAATGACGAGATGGACGACTTTTCCATGCCCAACGTCCACAATGCTTTTAACCTTACGCCTTCCAAATACAACTTTATTGCTCCGCAGAAGAGACCGCTTTCGCTGACAACACCAACGATTATGCGGCGGGATGGCGAGCTTTTCTTGCTCATTGGAGCAGCAGGCGGATCCAGAATCGTCACGGCTGTGCTCCAGGCTATTGTGCGTATTATTTACGAGAAGCTTCCGCTTTTGCAGGTTGTGCTGTTTCCCCGGGTCCACCACCAGCTCATTCCGGAATACGTGATGGCAGAGAACACCACAATGTTAGAGGACTCTATGCATGGGTTGCAAGGATTCTTGGAGAACAAAAATCATAGCATATTTGAGTCAGGGGCTTTGACAGCCATGAATGGTATACAACGGGTGGACGGAATTTGGCAAGGCGTGAGTGATTTTTGGCGCAAAGGCGGTGTCGCAGCAGGCAGTTAAAAAAAACAAAGGAGAGAGTTGCCAAAAGAAGGGGGTGTCAAATGACACAATTACATAATTACACCTCTCGTCAGTGGCTGCAGGGATACGTTTGTTCTCTAACACCGAGAATCTGGGGTTGTGGGCCCTCCCGGGGTTATATACCGGAGTCCGAGCCGTTCAGACTTTTGCAGAGCTGATTATGTAATCTCGGAATTTTGATATAGGGAGCTAAAGATTACAAGGGGAGCTTATGAGGTGAAGAATTCAAGAATGACAGAGTGATAGAGGATTCGGACAAGACAGAGAAGTTATAATAAGCGAAAAGATTTTATAACGGAGAAGGCTTTTGAGGTTTATCCATGGATATTCTTTGATGTGTAGGTTCCGCAACTCCGGCCGTTACAGCTAACACCGATTGAGAAATGCAGGCGAAGGAGGAACGGAACAAAAAGAAATAATAAAAATGAAACAAAAAACATAAAAACTTGAGTAGTAAGGATTTGAATGATAATGAAAAGACAGTCAAAAAAGAAAGACAAAAAGAAGCAGAAATTGGTACTTGTCTAATTATCTTAATGAGTTGAGATTTCTCGTCATCTCCCCGCTGTGACCAGATTGCTCATAAAAATCTTGTCGTTTTTTTGTGGGGTACGTCCTGCATATAACCCAGTAATAAAAGTCCGAGACGACCAAAAAGCTGAGACAAAGGACTAAAAAAAACCAAACAGAATCTGTCAATTAACTTCTTCATTCAATAAGGAAGAATTAAATTCCATAATTATTGCTAGCAAATTTGGATCCTCCGTGTACCCGAACGTTCCGGTGATATCTATTTTCTTAAAGTCCGAGAAAAAGATTCCGTTCCTGTATAAAGGCGGGTGGCTGCATGCATAGATAATTACATGACGGTGGTAGATTACCCCAGGTTTATATAAATATCCCACTATTCCTCCAAAAATTTATTAGCCTATATTTATTAACTTTTACTAGTCTCCAGTTTTAGTTTCACTTTACAATTTCAGTTTACAGCTTTACAGGTCCAAGAAGCTAAATCTTATGTCCACTTTTCAGTACCAGGATGGGCTCAAGAGATTGCCCATTCCAGATCTCCAAAAAACATGCGAGAATTACTTGAAAGTGTTGAAGCCGCTTGAAACAGAGAAAGAGTTCGAAAGGACAAAAGCCGCCGTGCAAACATTCTTGAACGATGGTAGTGGGTCATATTTGGATGCTGAGTTGAGAAAGTACAGCAAAACAAGAAACTCATACATTGAGCAGTTCTGGTACGATTCCTTCTTGAATTACGACTCTCCCGTGGTGCTTAACTTGAATCCTTTCTTCCTTTTGGAAGATGATCCTTTTAACAACGAATCCACCTGTTTGAATCCTCAGGTCAAGCGTGCTGCGTCCTTGACTTTGTCGTCGTTAAAATTCATCCGTGAGTTGAAGAACGAAACCCTCCCAGTGGATTTTGCTCGAAATGGCCAGCCTCTCTGCATGTACCAATACCAGAAGTTGTTTGGTGCTGCCCGGATCCCTTCTGAAAATGGATGTGTTATGCAAACAGACCCACGGTCGAACCATATTGTTGTCATGAGCAAATCGCAATTCTACTGGTTTGACGTCTTGGACAGTGACGCCAACTTGATTATGCTGGAGCAAGATCTTATCATCAACTTCACCTCGATCATCTCCGACTCTATGCGTACTCCAAGCAGCGATATTGCCAAGTCATCTATTGGTGTGTTGACCACGGAAAACAGAAGGGTATGGGCTAAGATTAGACATTCTTCCACAATGTTGGACAATTCCAATAATGCGGAAATCTTATCCATTGTGGACTCGGCTTTGTTTGTCATTTGTCTCGATGATATCGTGCTCAACGATTTGAGTGACTTGGCGAAGAACATGTTGTGTGGACTTTCCATTCTTGACCGTGGTGTCCAGGTGGGCACTTGCACTAACCGTTGGTACGACAAGCTCCAGATCATTATTACGCAAAACGGAAAGGCCGGAATCAACTTTGAACATACCGGTGTCGATGGCCACACGGTATTACGGTATGTTTCAGACATCTATACCGATTCGATTCTTTCATTTGCCCAGTCCATCAACTCCAATGCTCCGGTCATGTGGAATGCGGGGAAAGGTGCAATCATGCAGCAGAAGAGCACATGTGGAGATACAGGGGAGCTCGTGACGGTACCACGCAAGTTGGAGTGGGATTTGACGGCAGACTTATCCTTGGCACTTCGTTTCGGCGAGACACGTTTATCTGATTTGATCAACCAGAACGAGTTCAAGCACCTCGAGTTCAAGAGCTACGGGTCTTCCACCATCAAGAAGATGAAATACAGTCCTGATGCTTTCGTCCAGATGGCGTTCCAGGCTACATACTATGCACTTTATGGGAAGGTCGAGTGCACCTACGAGCCAGCCATGACCAAGAACTTCTTCCACGGACGAACTGAGGCCATCCGAACAGTGAGTCAGGAGTCCAACTTATTCGTGCGCAAGTTCTTTGACCCCAAGATGCCCAACAAGGACAAGTTGCAGTACCTTTCGGATGCTTGCAACCTGCACTCTCAACAAACCAAACGGTGTTCTGTTGGAGAAGGCGTGGATCGCCACTTGTACGCGTTGTTCTCTATTTGGAACCGGTACGTGAGTGGGGAGGTGAATGAGCCACTCGAAGCTACATCCATGGCTCACGACGATACTCTTCATACCAGCGACGGCGGTAGCGATTCATCAGACCACACTGTGGGGGGAAACAACGAGGAGATTTCAAAGGTGGATTTGCACCAATTGCCTGCTATTTTTGCCGATAACGGGTGGGATATCTTGAACAACACCATCATCTCCACTTCGAACTGCGGCAACCCTTCCTTACGGTTGTTTGGCTTCGGTCCTGTGAGTGCCAATGGTTTTGGTATCGGTTACATCATCAAGGACGACTCCATCTCCATCTGTGCATCGTCGAAGCACAGACAAACGAGCAGGTTTCTCGTGACTTTGGAGTCGTACTTGGACGAAGTTTACCGTATCTTTAAGGAGGTTCACGAAGAGTCCGATGTTCATGCTCCTATTGAGACGAAGATTGAAGATGGCAGAGGAAGAAGCTCACCTAGAAACCCAGTTCCAGTCAAACAGGACTCGTTGGCTACATTATTGGGTGGATACGGGTACTTTGATAAGGGAGAAGAGGATATCAAGTCACGTGGAGAGACTCCAGAGCCTCCATTTTTGCATAAGATGGACAGTGGTTTCTCTGTTCGTGACATCGAGAAGAAGTTGCGTTTGTCGGAGTACTAGACTATTTATTATTTATGTATTTATTCCATGATTTATATGTATTCGATGATTTATATGTATTCAATGATTGGGATGCTATTGATCTGATAAGTAGGATATACAGTATTCATGATATTTAAATGCCAAAGCCATTTTGGTTAAACGCTGCACGAAGTGATGCCTTATTTTGTGGTGTTTTCTTGTGCTTGACTCCAATTGTTGGCATTCCAGACATAGCAAGATCACTGGCTGTTGGTTTCGCCTTTGGTGCTGGTGCCGGTCCAGGTGCTGGTGGTGGATAGTAACCCTGAGGTGGAGGGTAGTACATTGGTTGTGGCGGGTATCCGTACGGTTGAGGTGGCATTGCCATGTGTGGAGGTGGTGGATAGTAACCTTGAGGCATTGGCGGTGGCGGGTAGTAGTAGCCTTGAGGAACTGCTCCTGGCATTGGAGGTCCAGTAATTGGAGCTCCATTTGGCATTGCCTGGGGTTTCTGCATTCGAGGAGCTGGTGCACCATGAGGAGCTGGGACACCATGCGGAGCTGCATGAGGAAGCGGTGCTGACTGAGGTCCATTAGCGGCCATATTTGGCGGAACAGCATGTGGAGAACGGGGAAACGATGAAGGCAGGCCCTGAACGGGCATAGGAACGCCTGACGGAGGTGCGGCTGCATGATAAGAATGCATAGATGGGTTTGAATGGCCAGAGTGGTTGGAATGGTAAGATCCAACTGGGGAGTATTGGTGGCCACGATTGTCCTGTGCTGGAACTGGTGACAAATGCGATGGAGAATATGACCGTGGTTGTCCATGAACAGCATGATCTTCCATACCATGGCCACCAGGAGGAGGAATCTGGATTGGTTGTAGATGATCCTTTTTCCGCAGTTTCTTTTCTTTTCTCACCGGCACTTTAAGAGTATCATCTGCTGAGCTAACATTCGACATTGGCTGTGCAGAAAAACCTGCTCCATTATATTCGTGTTCTCTTGAAGGCACGTGCATCTCTGGAGCATCCACAGGAGGGGCAGAGGCAGGAGGAACAGGAAGTGGTGGGGGTGGTCCATCTGGTAATTGATCCACCGAAAACCCACCAAGATCTTCCCTCTGCTTAGACTTTCTCTTTTTCTTTTTCTTTTTCTTTTCCGTTCCGGCCCCCTCTCCATATGGATCAGGCAAAGGAAACAGACCTCCATATTCCTGAGGAGCTTCACCATTCGTCATTGGTATCTGGTTGTAATCATGAATTTGCTCGTGTACTGGAGCCATATCTCCATTTGCACCATCGTATTGGGGATTCTGCGTATACTGATCCTGATATGGTTCCTTATATGGTTCCTTATATGGTTCCTTATATGGTTCCTTATATGGTTCCTTATATGGTTCCTGGTATGGATCCTGATATGGTTCCTGATATGGTTCCTGGTATGGCTGTTGAGCTGGATATGGTTCCTGAACTGGTGGATATGGTTCCTGAACTGGTGGATATGACTCCTGATATGTCTCCTGAGGATGCTGTGGAGAGTAATTCTCATTTGAGTAAATTTCATGGGCAACATTTTGTGAATTCTCAACTGGAGGAGGCGGTAGCTCATCCTTGGATTTGGGATGACCTTTGGAAAATTCATGATGCCGTGGCTCTGGTATAGGCACCTCATAGTTATCAAAAGGTTCCTGCCATTGGTCACGTTGTTGTTGTTGTCTATCAAAATGGGTAATATAGGTTTCGTAAGGATCGTGGAACTCGGGCTGTTCTGTTTGTTGTGGGTATTCATGCTGAGGCTGGTGATCTCTGTGATCTCTGTGATCTCTGTGATCTCTGTGATCTCTGTGATCAGTGTGTTTGTGATGTTTATGACCAGTGTATGGATCATGTTGTTTTAGATCATTGTGATCTCTGTGGCGAATGGTTTCCGGCTGCTCCAAAGGTGGAGGCTTGGGTCGATTTCTATGGGCTCTTGGCTTCTCCATATGAAGTTTAGCTTCCGTTTCCCTCACCAACCGGTCCTCTTCTTCCAAAGACCTCACGTAAGCTGCGTACTCCGGGTTGACGTCATCATGACCGTCAATACCAGACACAAGCGGCTCATCATGAAACGATACTTCTGGAAGAAAAGAGTTGTTCGAAGTATCGTCTCGATGCTTGTGTTTATGCGAAACCGACTCTTTAGGAGGAGGAGCTGGCTTGGGTTGTGGAGCTGGCTTGGATTGTGGAGCATGCTGTGCCGGTAGGTCTTTTGGCGGAAGACTGGGCCCACGAGAAGCTAATGGAGCTGATTGAGCTGATGCAACACCAAATTTGGCCACGTAATCGTCTGGATGGATGGTGGTTTCAGTCAATATCAACCATTTCTGGAAGCCACGGAGACCGGCCTCAACCACTATGGAACGGCCAAAAAGCGCCTTTGAGTTGGAGCTTTGGTCAGATCCTAGCGAAGAGAGCCACGTCCAGATATAGTAGTCCTGAAGGGAAACATTCGAGATGGAGATCTCCGAGTACATCGGGATATTGGGGTCTTGGGCGGGTAGATCACGTGTCCAGCCGGGATAAAGGTCATAGTGGGACGGGATCGGGTCTGCACTGAGTCTAGTAAGGATGCGTCGGGATTCCTCGGTCAAGGTGGACACGATGTCGTTGGTAGAGTCTTTCTGGAAGATATTTCGAAGGATTGTGTAGTTCTCGATGGAGAGGAAGGCGTCCTTCTTATCGAACTTCAAGGAGTGGCGAACCTTGCTTATAAGCTCGTATGGATCTTTGCACCGCTTTGTAGAGTGTACCAGCACGCAGGGGATGGTGATGACGGATTTGACGGAGTCAGAGTTCTCTGTGGGTGGGTAGGAGTTGGTGATCAACAAGGATTGGAGGGTTTTCGGTAGGTTTAATGTGTCGGCCTCTGTATCGGGTAACATGGCACGCAAAAAAGCAAGCAAGAGGTGGAAGAGACCCACGGAGGTGTTTTTCCAGGCTTCAAGGCCATCAAGGAAGGAGTTTTCCGGGTAGGCGGTGGCATCGTAGAATGGGGAGCGGTGAGCGGCAGAGAGGCTATTGAAAGCCCACATGGAGGCCATTTTGGCCACTTTACGGCCGCTCAAGTAGTTATATTGGGAGTTGGAAGCGACTGAGATCAACAAATCGAGGAAATCGTAAACGATAGACGCGTGAGAAGACGACAGAAGACATTTTGGCATGATCAGCAAAAACGCGTCTCTTGGAAAGCCGGCATCACGTTCACGACGCTGGAACTCAAGGTAGACGTCCCAACCAATTACCTCAGAATTGGGTAATCGACACCAGAGGTACTTCAATGCGCAGATCAAGGTGAATTCGTCGAATTCACGGATAATAGAGCGTAATCTGGCGGTATCGGAAGTATCGATCATGAATCCATCGGGGAATATTCGATGAAGAAACGCCTCTACCTTACTATCGTCCACGCGGGAACGAAAAGGTAAGAAAACATGGGGAGTTTTTGTGCCACGCTTTTTAAGATCAGCAGTGATGTTATGAAGTAACGCTTGTAAATTTTTCCTTGTTAGTTGGTCAGGGCCAATAATCGATTTTATTTTCTTTCTTGGAGGCGGTAGTTGTGGAAGATTAACAGACATGGCTGTTAAGAAAAAGAAGTAGCACAGAATTGTTCGCGTCCATGATCGCGAAGAGAAGAGTATACACAATACAGTCAATAGAGTACAATACAGAGTACAATACAGAGTACAATACAGAGTACAATACGGAGTACAATAGAAAACAGGAATACGAATAGTAATATACTGAAAATAAAGATTTTAAATGGAGGCTATGATTTCTT
>JAJMHH010000009.1:144471-189596 GCA_030582955.1 Osmozyma tolerans
CACCGCACGCCTAGAACATATTCCTTTTTTTTTTTTTTTTTTTTTCTTGTTTCGCGTGCTCCGCCATTTTTAGGCCCCACTATTAATATGGCCATAACTAGCACAATATGGCCATAACTAGCACTCGGCCCCACGCCGCGCCACCATTCCGTCAAGATTGGCCATGCTGCTAACATTGCGTAGTCCGCGATACCCATCGTCATATTTTTCACTTTGTAAATTCGACAAACTGTTAACTGGCCGAAGTGCTCCTTTTCTTTGTGGATCCATTTGTTGTCCCACTTCACTCATACCAACTGCCATTCCAGTCAGATAATGTCTTTGTACTTCTGGTGCTCCATGATGCCCGTGTAATCCCATAGGCATCATCATTGGCCCAGAATTGTTACTTCCTTGCCCTGAAGATCCTGCCGTTCCACTTGGCCCATGTCCACTATCCATTTGTCCTGCCATTTGTGCTGCCAATTGTTCATGCTCATGTGCTGATCCATGGAATGCTTGAGGTGCTGGTGCCCCATATTGCTGTGGCGGTGGTGGCGGTGCTTGTGTTGCCTGTGGCGGTGCTTGTAGTGCTTGTGCTTGTGGATGTGCTTGTGGATGTGCTTGTGGATGTGCTTGTGGAGGCGGGGAAAATTGGTCAGACGAATGCAGAGCTGTCTTTAATGTAGTAGGAATGGTGGTGGGAATTGGTGTAAAGTTCGCCTGACTCGGTACAGCACATTCTGTCTGAGCCAATAAATTATGGAGTTGTTGTACACCTCCAACAGCTGATGCTAACCCAGGACATTCCTTATGAGCAAGAAGTACTCCACGTACAGTAAGCAACTGATCACGAAGCTGCCCCATTTGCTCACTGAGTTCCCGGTATCCACTTGAATAAAAGGCCAACTCCCCTTCCATTTTTTGGAACAACTGTTTCTTGCGTTGTCTGCATTTGGAAGCTGCCACCCTATTCCGTTCCAAGAACTGCTTGCGTTTCACATGTGCTGGCACCTTATCATCTGTCTCTGCATTATCCGTTTCATTGTTGTCGTTCTTTTCTGCTTTGCTCTTCTTGGTTTCCTTTTTGCTCGTTTTGGCTCGCTTAGCCGCTGGCTGCTCCGGCCCATCTGCTGCCACTTGCTCGTTATTCTCCGACTCTCTCTTCACCATCACCGGTGCTGCAGGTGCCGGCTCCGCATCGTGGACAGGCTCTCCATCTCGTCCATTTGTCTGTCCTGAAAGCACAGGCTCCACGTTGAGTCCTCCACGGTGAACTTCATGTGTCACATCGGGTCGATGCGCCGGAGCAGGAAGACTAGATCCGGGGAGAGTCGACCCACCACCTTGACCACTGGGTATTCCGCTGTTATTCATATCCAGTGGTACTGAAGCATGTGCAGGTTGTGGAGGAGGTGCCACGGAAGTATGGTCCGCAGGAGCACTTGGAGGAACCACATCGGCAATATTGGGGTGTGGGGCAGTTTCTACTGGGCCTGGAACACCCCCTGGAGGAATCATCCCCGATATAGGAGCTGTAGGGTGAGAAAGGGACGGTTGAGGGTCATTTGGCGGCATTTGTCGGTGAGACGATGAAAGTCCTAGAAGGTTGGATAGACCAGGGGTCATTTGCCCGTTCATGAGGCCACCGGGAGTAAGACCCAGGCCAAAGTTGAACCCTTGGTGGTTGAAACCTGGAGTGAGCCCCGAGCGTAGGTTTGACTCATTCGGAGTAAGACCGGATCTCTTGGCCATGGAGGAGAAATGGGACGCCAGAAGATCACGCGTATGGCCGTTGGTGGCGTTGAGTAAACTGCCCCATAAGCTTCCCGGAGTGTCAGGAGTACCCACGGCAGCATTTGGCGAGAGATGGATTGGCGGGAGCCGACGGCCTCCTGGAGTAAAGAGCGTTGGCGTGAGACCAGAGAAGCGGTCGGAAAGGGTATTATGAGGAGCAGTAACAGAGGGGAAGTTATGGATTCGGAGGTTATGCTTATTGTTAGAACCACCGGGTTTAGCTTCGGAAGAGGACGAGTCTCTGTCTGCTGGGGAAGTGTTGGAGTTGATGCTAGTATTGGCACCTTCAGATGCTGGTTTTGTGTTTGTATCGTTTCCGTCGGTATTGTTGTTGTTGGTGGTGGTGGTGACGGAAGTTTGAGCTGATGTGGCCACTGCGGGGATATGGTCCAAGGATTTAGCAGTTGTGTTCAGAACTGGAGGAACATTTGAAGACGATGGAGATGCTGAGGTGGCTAGAGGATGGTCTTTTGGAGCAAATGACCTTTCAAATGGGTTTAGTTCAAGATCAAACGATGTCTTCAGCTAAAAGGTGTTAGTGACGTAATCAGGCAGTTAGGGAGGGGGTAGCCAAAAAGAAACAATTATAAAAGCTGAAAAAGATTTGAAATATCCAAAAAATAAAAAAAGATCATTAAATAAATCTTCATTTCTCCCCAATTTTCTCTATTTAAACATACCTCACTAGACATTGTAGTGGCTAAGTTTTTTGATGCGGTAGTAGTAAATCACGTAGTAAAGATGCGGTGGTTTCGTAATCAAAGGCTCTGACGTATTTGGTCTAAGGAATCTGTGCGAACCGCTTTTTTTTTTTTAGGGAAAATTACAAAATCAGTACATCTTGACTTCGCCTATATACACTCCTCGCCGTCGACTTGCACCGATATTCTCCGTGTTTTATGATGTAATATGCAGGTATTGTTTCATTTTTTATTATTACAATTTTTATATTAACTACTTATAATATTTGAAGTCGACGTTGAACAAAATATTTTGCGGAACTTTTTGAACTCCGTCTTTCGAGTCTCGGCACGCGTCATGGCTTATTCGATGATTTAGACGAGTGTACCAAAATAGTGCGCTTTTATTCAGGAGTCGTTTGTTCTTTGAAGAGCATCTCATTGGATATCGAGAAAAACAAAAAAACAGATAAAACTGGAAAAGAAAAATCGGAAAAAAAAAAAATGCAAAATAGTAGGACAGATAAAAAAAGCAAAAAAAAAAAAATGTTCCCTACATTTGTACAACCCCTAAACCAACATATGTTTCTTTTTTTAGTAGTTCAGCTCCTTATTGCTCTAGTTCCCTTTGAGAGCATTCCGCACCTCTTCTTCCGCCTTCACCTTCTTCTTAGGATCCTCTTTCAAAGATGGATCCTTCTTCACCTCTTCTTCAACCTCTTCATCAATCTTTTTGGCTGCAGGTGCAGCTTTTGGAAGTTTCTTCTTGTCAATCACTGCTTGCTTGATCTTCTGCTTCTCTCTGTCCTCACTGGCAAATATAGACTCTCCAACCTTTACCAAGTTTCTTGTATCATCAAAAGGTCTCTCCCATCCGGTCTTGAACAATGGCCCCATCTTAAACCGTGGGAATGGGTGTGCCTCCGTGTTGAACACATACTTGTCCAAAGGAACCTTGTTATCGTCATCAAAGAGCAAGTACAAGTACTTCAAAGTCTCTGCAAGCCAGAATGACTCCATGTTGTCTCTTGACAGTGGAATCAACCTCGTCACATCCCCAATGGAAGTGTAACTGACCTCACCGTCTTTGTTGATGAGCTTCGTGCTCTTAATAAAGCTCTTGAAGATCTCGTATCCCCATTTTCTGTACTTCTCATCCCCGGTAAGCTTGTACAAGTAGTACAACGACTCCACCGTCTCTGGACGCTGCAAGTTATGCGTGTCGGCTGGCTTAATGTAGAAATCTCTCTCCTTCTCACTGTCCTCGTTGAAAACAACAATCTCCGGTGACAATCCAGTAGCAGTCTCGGCGTATGTTCTGTAGCATGAATAGGTCAATTCCTCACCAAGCTTAAAGTCCAGTTCCTTGTCTGCGTCCCACAATGGCGAACGGCGGGCTTCTTCCAAGGTTAAACCATTAGTGGCCCCCAAGGCCAACAAGCCTCCGTAGAAACAAACAAGATGGTCCATCTTAGGAGAGAAATTGCCGCCAATGCCACGAGGAAGTTCACCAATAAAAGTAAGCCCGTTGGGCTTCGACTTACGTACCATGTGTTTCTTGACGCCATCCACAGACTCCCGGTACATCTTCCAGTAGATGGGCTCCTCGTTGTTGGTCTGCAAGAACTGCTTCAACAAGTACTCGTAGTATGAGTCACCACGTGAGCCCATTCTGATCAAGTTGCCCTGGTACTTGCCAGTATCCGGTCTGACGTAAATAGGAGCAAGGCCGTCCTGCGGAGCATTTCGATCAAGCACTTCCATGATCTTCTCGGCTTTCTTCCAGTACAAGTCCTCGCCAGTCAACTTGGACAAGTACTTGAGCTCCAATTGCAAAGTGGCAACTTCAGCAGTGGAGGAAGCTCCCAGGTCCACGTGATTCTCAATGCCCTTGCCAGACTTGAGATTAACCGAGGAGTAAGGAAGTCCCGAAGGGCTATCGAAGCCGCCAATCAAGCCGTTGGCCAACTCGACAGCCTTATCAAGAAAAACATCTTCGTTGGAAAAATGGAAGGCGGACAAAAGCCCACCAAGCATCCGGATGGTTGTTTCGAACACGTTGACATTATAGTCGAAGTTGTAACGTAAGTCACGCGACACCCACTCTTTGGCGTGGGCAAATTCATCAGGACAGTCCATGATAAGTAAAGTATCCAAGGAATCAACAATCATCCATCCCAAGGGTTGTGGGCCCATATTCTCGCCCTTTTCAGACTCTGGATGGTAAACATCAGCGCCCCAAGCGTGTTTTTCATACGAATGGTATGATTCCAAAAACACATCACGAACCTCATTCTTAGCAATGGCCCATTGGGCCTTACGGTAGAAGAATGGAGATCTTGCTGGAACTGAAGATATGATCCAGTATATAAAGTAAATGAACACGCTCAGAAGAGCAGCTTTCATAAGCATGACGCGTTTGGACAGTTGGGAGAATCTAGCTGGTCGGAGGGAAGCGGACGGTTTGTCTTTATATAAGGGCAAGGAGGGATCGTTATTTATATTGAGTTTTGACTTCAATTTTGACGTCATTGAAGAAAAGATATTGAAGTTGTCCTGGCTTTTCCCTGCACTGTGGGAGTTAGTTGAGAACGAGAGACAAAAGGGTGGATCGCGGGTCACGTGGAAGTTTCATTGCAATGAAAGAATAATAACGAGAAAACAACGAAAAATGGAAAAATTGAAAATAAAGAGAATTTTCAAAAAATCAATCGAAGAATTAGTGAGAAGGAAAGTGGAGACTCAAATGAGAATAGGAGGACTTCGATGGTTATTCGGTCACGATATTCAATTATAGGAGATGTATACTGTGTGACCTGAGGTTTAATAAGCTGGAGAGGCAGTGACTTGGACCCAAAATGGATAGATTTACGAGATACATATATGCAGTCTGAGAATGTAATCGGGTTCGGGAGTTTTGAATACCCGCTGTGGAGAAGAACGCATAGCGGAAGCAGGAACAAAGTGTGGAGATTTTATACGGGTTATAGTTTACAGAATAGGTGCAAAAAAGAGAATGTTTTCATGAAAGTGGAGAGGAGATTGAAAATTATAAGAATTGAGAGTGATGAATAAGTAATGGTGTACGGGTGTAGAGATATAGTGAAGAGAGGAAAGAGATGGGGAATCTGCAACGAGGGTTAGGTGCGAATGTAGAGAGAGTTATTATGGAAAAACCAGGTACCAGAAAGAAGAACATTCTGTATATAGGTCACGTGAGTAGCAAGAAGGGTCAGGCCAAATAAATTCCGTTGATAACAATTATACAATTTTGATCTGGGGAAGAATCCAGAATGACATCAAATCGGGAAGGTTTGCATACGCTTAGGGTCAGTGGAGTGATTTCGAACTTTTCTTTCTTTTTGTTTCGGGAATAACCGTTATGGAGGTACGGGTGTCGGCATAAAGATGCCGGTGAAAAATCTAGCAGGGCATTCGGAGAAAACCAAAGAAGGAAATCATCGGAGATATTGAAAGCATTTGTGTTTGGGTATTATGGATAGGGAATCTACGGATGTACGGGTAGGATTTATTAGTGTAATCGAGACAATAATGGTGTATAAGTTAAGGTATACAGAATAGGGTATACAAATAAAAGTATACAATAAATGATAGGAGAACATAATGCCACGGATATTCAAATGGTTGATTTCATCTTGATGTTTCTCTGACAGGTAGTCCACGCATGACGAATGCTTCATTTTTGCAGCTGTGCATGGTTTTTTTTTTTTTTTTTTGTTTTTGTTTTTCTTCTAATATTTCAAAATATTGGTAATTATCAAAAGGGTCTCCGTGACGGAGTCAGGCGAAAAAGAGAGAATCATTGTTATGCAATTGGGAAATCGTGCATTTTATTGTTTAAGTAGAAGATGCTATTTATTTGCTATTTGCTAGGAAATCCAATTTTTTATTCATATTGTTCATTATTTTGTTTATTTCCGGTGTTTGTTCTTTGTTCATTTCTTTTTTGCTTTTTGTTCATTTCTTTTTTCATCTAGCCCGCGGTTTCGGTACAACGTATTTTTCACGCCGATATCTGTGTATGGCACGGCTACTGCAAGAGGGGCTGAATGCGGCACTAAAATTCCTGTGATCTCGACGCCACCTTCAGCCAGCAAATTCACAGCTAAATATCTACTTTATATATAAGGATATCTATGAAAAAACTGTAGAAAATTATAGATAATCCTATATTATATGCTTTACTATAGGGATATTCTATAAATTTCAACAAATATACACTTATATATATATATATATTTGGCATACTTCATTGCACCCTTCGGCACTCATCAGTGCATAGTTAGTTTTTCTTTTCTCACTTTTTTCTTTTTTCCCATCTTCTTTTTTTTTTTTTTTTTTTTTTTTTTTTTTTTTTTTTTTTTTTTTTTTTTTTTTTTTTTTTTTTTTTTTTTTTTTTTTTTTTTTTTTTTTTTTTTTTTTTTTTTTTTTTTTTTTTTTTTTTTTTTTTTTTTTTTTTATATCACCTTTTCTTTTTTTCCATCCATTACATTCCCATTATTAATTCATCCATTTTTAATCTATTTCTTCTCCATAACTTCTTCTCATATTTTCATAATTCCCCTCACTTCATGTCATGTCAGAAATGGATCACTCTCCTAGTGACAAATCGCCAGATCCCAGAAACTCCTCCAACAGATTACGCAGAGTAAAGGCTTGTAAACATTGCCATAGCTTGAAAGTGAAATGCGCCCCTGTTAACCCGGACGACCCATATTCCCCTTGCGTCAGATGTACAAACTCCAACCGTGTGTGCGAGATAGAAATGGATCAACCGAGAAAAAGAAGAAAAAAGTCCGCCGTCAATGCTTCCATATCTGACCTTCATGATCAAATCGCCCTGTTAAAGGAACAGCTATCTGAAGCAAACTCAAAATTGGCCTCTCGGTCTTCCTCCCCAAATAACTCCAACAACCCAACATCTACTTCTGCCCATATATCTTCCCTCCCGCCCAACAACAACTCTCCACTGTCCAGCCAAGGAGACGCCGACCATCCTTACTTCGTGTCAAAGTACGACTTGAAGAGGGAATTGTCCTTACTCAACTCCAATGGCTCCTCCTTGTCTGATATCACCAACCAAATCAAAAAGGCCAACGAAAAGAGAAACAACTTCCTAAGGTCCCCAAACGAAAAACTCGACGTGGTTTCCCATGGCTTAATCTCCATGGATGAGGCCCGTGTCCGTCTTGATCTTTATAAACGCTGCATCTACTCGCGACATCCCTTGATAGAATTACCTCCGAACGCCACCGTCGAGTCAATGATCAAGTCTGAGCCTTTCTTGTTCAATACCATCATGTCCGTGTCGTCCTCTGTCGCCAAGGAAAACGTCAACCAGGAACAGTGTCTCAAGATGGACATATTCGTTTCGAGAACTCTCATCAACGAGATCATGGTCTGTGGAACCAAGTCCATCGAGTTGATTAAAGCCGTCGTTCTTCTTACCGTGTGGCACAACAGCCCCGAATTCTTCAAACAAAGATGCTACCACATCCTCAACAATATCGCCGTCACCCTCCTACATGACTTGGGCATCGTGGGTCGCCCTTCCTACACTTACTCGAGTGAAAGTAAGATGCTCATGAAAAAGCTGAAGGACTCCAATTCCATCCAATGCAGAGCTCTCATTATGGTGTTATACTTCACCACGGTGTCTATTTGCATGATCTTGAGACGCTCCATCTTCGTCAAGTGGACACCCTACGTGAGCGAATGCTGCAGTATCTTGGAGCACCACCCTGACGAGAAATACAGGGACTTGGCGTTGTTTCTGCGACTCAACCACGAGTTGGAGCGTATCCACCACATCATCCACTCCGACGTGGACCAGACGCGTCAACTGTTGTCCAAGTACATTGTGGACGAGTTCCAGGGCCGGTTGTCCCTGATCAAGGGCAGCATTCCTCTGGAAAACCACGTGTACCGTGCCTACTACTACTCAGTAGAGGCATACTTGCACCAGCCGGCCGTCAGCGAGATCCAGGTGAACGACCGAGACGGAACTGGATGCTCGCAAAAGCTCAATTCCGAGACCCTCACTTCCATCTCGAAATGCACCGCCTCGTGTCTCCATGCCATCGAGGAGTTTGGTCAGTTAGATGCTGAAGGTATAGCATCATTACCGCTCTTCTGCTCTTCTCGTGTCATCTACACTGTGGGAGTGCTTCTACGGATGCGGTTTTTGATCTTATCACTTCCGTCTCTCGTTGAGAAGGATCTTGTTCCTCGCCATGCCATTGTTTCTGTGAGCAAACTTAGTCTGCAGTTCCAGGCGGCATCGAGTCTCCACCCGGCAAACCAGTTTTTGAAGAAAATGAGGCTCATTCTTCAACTATTCATCCAGACTTACGTCACACAAGTGCTGGAGCTTGTGAGGCAACAGAAAGGGCCGTCCACGCAACATGATGGCGTTTCCAAGCAGCAGTTTAGCAATAACGAGAGGAAAGAAATGGCTAAATATGCCAACGCACTCTGTCACCGTGTTGAAGGTGTCATGACAGCAGACTCGGAAAAGCCTTCTACACCAACAATGCACCTTGATCTCCTCTCTTACGCAGCGTCGTTCAGGAGAAACAGCGAAGACGGGAAGTCAGACGGTGGCGATGGAGCCGACGATGAAGGTGGTAGCGAAGTATCTCCCAATGGCGGTACACCAGGACTCTCTAATGAGAAGAAAGCAGATAGTCCTGCTGTGGAAGATAAGAAAACACAGCTAAAGAAAGAGCATCCTTCAGCAATGGCTCGAGGTGATGTTCAAGGAGCACTTCCTACGCCTACAAGTGGACCAACGCTAGATACGGTGGCTAATGCAGCTGGTTTGCATAGTGCCACGTTTAATGGTCCAGGCGGTTACAATGGGCCTATTCCACGGAACGGGTTCCCCGTTCATGGAGGTGGACCAGTGATGCCCCCACAACAGATGCAGTACATGAACCAGGAGATGATGAATCAGCAAATGGCACTGGGACCCTTCCATCCGCAACCGCAGCATCTGCAGGAAGTACCGCCTGGAATGGCTCAAATGAATTATGTGGGTATGACACCTGCCCAGGGCCAACCGCTCCAGCCAATGTGGGGAGACGGACAGAGTCAAGGACAGGGACAGACTAATGAGACATCGCAACAGAACATGAGGTATCCAACTCCTCACGTGAATAATGAACAAACTCCGATGTCAGGAAATGGAGGTAGTCCTGTTTTGTCTATGGATTCTGCTCTGGGTAAGGAGCCTTTTTATAGCATCAGTGATGAGTTTTGGCTGAATCTTTTGAGTACTGACTCTGATAGAGTACATTTTTCACAGGAGATTCCAGACTACAGCGATGAAATGTTTTTTGTTAACTAACGATTATGACAGATGCTAACGAAGCTACGAAGAAAAATGATATTTATTAGAATACAATAGTTATTGGATACGATAGAATAAGACATAGGACAGAAAGATAAAGACAGAAAGACATAATACTGAACGTACTGAAGACAGAAAAAAAATGAAAAAAGAATGACACCCGCGAGGTTCGAACTCGCGCCTCCGAAGAGACCAGGAATGTATGGTAAGGTAACCTTACCCTGGCGCCTTAGACCACTCGGCCAGAGTGCCTATCTGATGAAAATGCTTAGTTTTACAAACTATCATTGACCTTAAGGCATTGTTATTTTTAGTGTACACGCACCATGATAAATTTCATCATGTCTTCTAGAATTCATTTCTCCATAACCGATATCCTCCGCATCCTTGCAGGCTTTTTGGCACTAGCGGCAATTGCTAGCTGGCAATTTACTGGAACGACAACTTGGGGCTACCAAGGGAAATATTTAGACAAGAGATTCTGGAAACATAAGTTCGAGAAGGATATACACTTGGACTTACAACAATTGGCAAATTATAATGGAAAAGACACGAGTTTGCCGATTTACTTGGCCATAAACGGGTCTATTTACGATGTTTCCAGTGCCAGTGGCATTTATGGCCCACAAGGCTCCTATAGAGTATTTGCCGGACGTGATTGTGCACGTGCTTTTGTCAGTGGGTGCTTCATGAAACCAGATGAATTGACCCATGACTTGCGTGGTTTGGATGAGGACGAAATCGTTGAACAGTTAACGTCATGGCAGAAATTCTTTGACGAAAAGTATTGGAAAGTGGGGTCCGTGAGCTTGCCTGAACCCACGGGAGATGTCCCTAGTGAGTGTTTGCACCGACGGTTTCCTGGCCATGGGTAAAAAAATCACAGCGAGGATCCGTTGCTGCTTACTGCATTTGCTGACTCTTCCATGCTCTTATCCAACACCTGGAGCAAGTAGTTTGGGTCTTCCAAGCCGATGCTAATACGGATCAAGTACTTGTCCACGCCCCATTTGGCAATTTCGTCGAGCTCGGCGTAATGCGCCAATACAGCGTAGGGACACGCAAGGGTGAAATTAGTGCCAAGGGAGGGGCCCTTGTGCAAATGCATGCAGTTGAAGAACTTGATGGCCTGTTGCGGCTCGTGGAAGTCCACCGAAAGCAACCCACCGTAGCCGCCGTTTTTCGTCTTGACCGCGTCGTAGTGTTTCTTGCTGGGCAATAGACTGGGATAGTACACTTTTTTGATGCTAGGGTGGTTGTTGAGGTAGTCAACCACGAGGGCAGTGTTCTCATCGATTCTGGCTGCTCTCAGCTCAAAGTCTCTAGAGTTTCTCTCCAAGTAGAGTGCATCCTCCGCCCAGAAAAGATCCTCGTACTCCAGATCAAAGTACGCTGCGAGCTTGCTGTAGTGCGGGCTCTGAGAGTTAAGAATGAGTGACCCACCCATGACGTTGGAGTCGCCGGAGAACACCTTTGTGAGCGAGGAAACCACCATGTCGACATACTGCAACACGGAGATGTTGAGGAAATTGCCCACGGTCTCGTCCACCACCACGGCGAAGTTGTACTTGTCGGCCAAGGCACGAATTCTCTTCAAATCCGGGGTTTTGAGGAGCGGGTTGGATGGGCACTCGCAGAAAAGCGCCTGGATAGAGATTTCCCCCTTTTCTAATTGTTTCTCCATGTCGTCCAAGGACTCGTCATCACCAAAACCGAAAAAGTGGCATCCTGGCCCGAACTTTTGCAATACCTTGAGCGTGTCGACATAGGGGAAGCCAAAGCAAACGGTCTTTTTGGGTGCATCGTTCACGGCCAAAAGCGCCTGGTGAGCATGAAAAATGGCTGACATACCTGTAGGGTACAAGAGCACGTCCTTTTCGCCAATGTGAATGCCTCTCTTGGAAACCTCAGGAGCCAGGTCCTTTTCCAGTGGAGCCAGACGCTCGCGGAGGGACTGGTCGGCTTTCCCAGATATACGTTTCTTCAAAGCGAGTTTTGCATCGGCAGCGAACTTCAAGTCCAACACACGTCCGTACTTCTGTTCGATGAACGTGTTGAACTCCTTTTCCACCTCCTCATTCTGGCCCAGCGAATTAGTCCGCATAGAAGCCGAGATAGATGGCGATTTCTTTTGGATAGACTCCACCTGAAGCTCCTGCTTTGTCTTGGATGCACGTCTGGCCTGGTCTCTAGAGTCCTCAGCAAAAAGCTCCTTGGTCACATACTCGGCCATTCTTGACGTGACACCTTCGCCGGCGAATGTCCAGTATTGCTTGGCAAGGGTGAATTCAGAAGCGGGGAAGAACACAATCCCCACAGTAGACTCCACGACAGATTGCTTTTCGATTTCGGTGGCAGGAGGACGCGTGCTCAACTGTAAAACCCTTACTGTAGCAGAAGGGGACTTTGTATTGGCCTTGATGTACTCCCTACACCTTTTGGCGCAGTTGTAGCTGGCGAAAATCATGCAACATTCACCGTCACGACCAAACTTGGCCTCGATAGCTTTAGCAAGATTCTGGATCGACCCGTGGATGAAATATCTAGGGTACCCGATTTTCATTTTCGACGTGACCCATTCCTCGCCTTCCTCATATCCAACAGTAGCTTCCCACGTTGGGAGCGTCACAGAAATGGCATGTGCTGTATTATCTGGAATTGGAGTGCCGACTTCCTGAGACGGGGTAGGCATGGCTTGTCGTATAGAAGAAGAAATGAAAGAAAATGAAAGAAAAGAAAATAAAAGCACAGAAAAAATGTCTGAGTCAGACCTGTATATAACTTTTTTGATGGAAATTAGTCTATGTACTCGGATTAAATGCACATTTGGAGCGCCAGAGCATGGGCAAGATTATCAACATCTGGTCAGTTTCGATGGAATCTTATATGAGATGGTGAATTCTTTGAAGTTCAGCATTTTCTGACTTTCACCAACTTCTGATTTTCAGCATTATTGGCTCCTCAGTATCCCCGCATTATCTGATATTCCCGCGGCTGCGAAACAAATGCTCATAATAATGACGTCTGTATCCGGTAAGTTTTGATGTCTTGCCCATTACGACTTGATGCAATTGACCGCTCCTTCTTTAAGCCGGCTCACGTCTTCTTTTGTCTCAGTGACGGCTTTCCCATTGGCCCCGACACTCCCATTTTCAACCTTCTTCTGCTCTCCTGAACCTGCTGCCTTACTTCTGTTATGTTGCATATGCGATTGCACCAAATGACCTGCTGCAAGTGCAGAACACAAAGAAAGCTCTGCTGCCAACACCGCAGATGCAATGATTCTCGCAAGTTGTCTGGCGTTTTCTCCGGGACTCGTTGCATGTGGTCCTCTCACTCCCAACAACTCCAACATCGATCCTTGTGGCTCAAGAATGGTGCCTCCGCCAATGGTTCCCACCTCGATCGATGGCATGGAAACAGACACTTGGAGATCGTCTCCAACCTTGTTCATGAGCGTGATACAGTTGGAAGATTCCACATTCTGTGCTGGGTCCTGGCCACACGCCAAAAAGATGGCCGTCACCAAGTTGGCCGCGTGAGCGTTGAACCCACCGACGGATCCTGCCATTGCAGATCCAACCAAGTTCTTGCTCACATTCAACTCCACCAAGGCGTCCACGTCAGACTTCAACACCTTCTTCACCACGTCTGAAGGGATTCTTGCCTCCGCCACCACAGATTTGCCTCTTCCTTCGATCCAGTTGATAGCAGCAGGCTTCTTGTCAATGCAGTAGTTGCCTGAAACGGCAATGATGGACATATCGTCGAAACCACACTCCTCAATCATGTAATTAAGCGAATGCTCCACGCCCTTGGAAATCATGTTCATACCCATGGCGTCACCGGTGGTGGTCTTGAAACGAATGAAAAGCAACGTGCCAGCAATGGCTGTCTTGACGTGCTGCAAACGGGCGAATCTGGACGTCGAGTTGAACGCCTTTTTGATGCTCTTTTGACCCTCCTCCGAGTCCAACCAGAGCTTGCATGCTCCTGCTCTCTTCAAGCTAGTGAACGAAACACAGGGTCCTCTGGTCATACCATCCTGAGTCAAAATGGTCTCCACACCACCGCCAGAGTTGATAGCTTTGCACCCACGCATGGCTGACGCCACCAAACACCCTTCGGTAGTGGCCATAGGGATGTGGAATGGAGTACCGTCGATGATCAAAGGCCCTGCAACACCAACTGGAATCGGCATGTACCCAATGACATTCTCGCAACAAGCTCCGAAAACACGGTCGTAGTCGTAGTGGGCATATGGCAACTTGTTGGTGTCAAGAACAGGAGCATTTGCAAGCTTTCCAATCGCCTTTCTACGCACCAACACGGCACGTTTCTTGTTCTCCAACTGCTTTTCCAACGCATACAAGGGTAACTTTCCTGAAACCACCAAAGACGAAACCTCATCGTTGTTGAGAGACTTGAGCTTGCCTTCCTTCATTCTGTTGACACACTCTTCAAGAGGTAACTTCTTAACAGGTGCAGTGAAACTGAGAGTGCTCTCTGTAGAAGAGCTGCTGTCGTCGCTCTCGTCATGCAACTCTCTTTGTGGTCTCATGGGCTTTGGTGCTGGGGGCTTGGCGAGATTGGGTCTCGACATCTCTCTTTCGACCAACTTGTTGGTGGCCTTGCGTTGGTACCTAGTGGCGTTCAAGAAGTAGACATTGATAGAAACGGAGAAGGCAAAACCAAACAAAATGAACTTGGACACCATGCTGTCCTTCAAACCCTTCGATACAACGTCCAATATGGAAGAAAGGAAATCCTCGATGAGCACAAGCAAGTCATCGGGGACGTAAACGCGTGGAGCGAGAATAGCAATGACCGTGCCGGCTTTTCCAATGGAGACGTGGTCCACAGCAGCCTCTGGTAACTGGATGTTGTCGTCGAAAATGTAAGAAGTCGACGAGCCGTAGAGCCAGGAGCTGCCGAGAAGAAGGCCATGGAAGGAGAAGAAGATGGCCAAAAGGGCCACCTTGAGAGACAACACAGAAGGCACCAAGCGGGGGGCCTTTTGAGGGTACTCTTGCGCAGAAGCACGGTAGGCAATAGTGGAAGCAACCAAAGACGAGATGCCTTCCTCTTCCAAAGCAGTCTGCAAGTCGTTGGTTCTTCTGGCACGGTTGATCTCCACTTTCAACCCCAAGATGGCCGAGTAGAAAGTGTAGGTAAGGAGCAAGTCGAAGGCCAAAATGGTGCTGCTCAAGATGCAGAAGCTCTTCAAGGCCTCCAACTGGAACGAGTACACCAAGGCAGAAAGGAGGGCAAAGATGACAACAAAGTGGTCTCTGAGCAAACTGATGGTGTGACTTCCAAATGCGTGGGACACAATTGTCCGGACTTCATCACTAGACGGAGAAGCAGCAATGACGGTTGTAGCGATAGACACCTTGTGCTTAAAGCCAATGATGGCAGTGAGGAAGGGGATGCCCTCAGTCATGCTGAGAATGGACACCTTTGTGTGGAACACCTTGATGGTTGTAGCCAAGGCAAGGACGAAAGCAAACGCGGAAGACACGATAGTGGAGAAGGCCAACCAGAAGTTGGAGCCATTCTGCTTCAAGTCCACAAACACCTTGACTATAGTATAGGCCATGGCAAAGTAAGCAATGGCGATCAAGCCAATGTCAAAGGCATCGGCGTTTCTAATCAACGAGTAGAGACGATGGTAGGCGGTCTTGAAATACTCGGTATAGCGGGCAATCTTGTTGTCTGAGCGGGCTTTCCAAGTGACGCCATTAGCGGTAATCTTCTTCATATGGGCGAGCTCCGAGTCCAAGGAGTCGGTGGGTACCACAACAAAGCGTTCATCTTTAGGGCCAACAAAGGACCCTGGGATTTCTGGGACGGAGTTTTGGTGCATTCTGTTGAATACAAACGGGATGAGGGTGACGTGGTCTGCATTAGGGTAGGCAGCAGGATCATCGATATGGGTCCAGTCAGCATAAGATGAAGGGGACAGAGGGTGGAAGTAGTAGGTCTGGCCATTATCAAGAGACAGCAGCAGTTCTGAAATGTACTCATCCACAACGGCCAAATAGGCAAATGCCACAAGAAGGGCAGTAGCGATGGTCACGTGGATGGGTTTATGGGCAGATATCCTTGCCAAATTGGTTGTTGCCCTTGTTATATGACTTAGCATAATTTATGGGGAGAAAGGACTGGGGGAAGGTAAAGGATAATTTGCGGCAGGATCTTTGTGATGCCACTATGTACGGAGGAACAGGGATGGAGATGCTGTGTTTGTGTAGTTTTGTGCGAGACGTGAAGTTTTTCTCGTTGATGTAAACGAGCGACGTGATCGCGGTGTACGGGTGTTTTGTGGGGAGCACAAAGGCAGGGTATAGTATACAAAGACAGGGTATAATGAAGAAATACGAGGGAAAAAGAATGGGGCGGGGATGGAGTTTCTTTTGTTTTATTGTTTTTGTATTGGTTTATGGGATTTTTTGTAGATGACTTTTTTTTTTTCTTTTTTTATACGACGGTTTTTACTAAATGATTTTAAATTAATGGAGGCTGGTTGAGCGCATCTGGTGCCGTTCGAGATTTCTTTATTTTTTTTTTTTCTCTCCAATTTTGGTCTCTTCGCCTATGGAAATTTGGACCCGGGACGGCATACACTAAAAAAAAAACTAGACCCTCGACAGACGCGTTTTGTGACTTCCTTTTATAGAATGGCGTTCTTTTAGGTGAACATTTGGGACGAATTTTTAGGTACTGAAAGCAGCTCGAGAAAATAAGGAAACATTCGGAATAATAGGAACATTTGGAACATTTGACATTTGCCGTATGAAAATAACATGATTTACTAAAAGTGATAATTATCACCTTTCGCATTGTAATATCTTAATTATTACTAGCAAAAACACCGCACAGTAGATTTCACGTTCTGCCCATCGGATTCTTGCCTAGTAGTTTTGAAAACCACGTGGGCACAAATAGCTGAATCAATAGAGAACATCACAGGAAGCAATGTACGCCTGTAACGCTGAGAGAAATAAAACTTATCACGTGATCTGCAAGTGATAAGTCATGTGTATATCACGTGAGTACACACCACCACCGGAAGGTAGCCTTTTCACTGGAGGTATTTTAGAAGCTAAACCTTCAGATACATTGTTTCCGGCACCCAAAAGAAGCTAAACCTTTCAATAATTTATTTCCGGTTCCCGAAACAAGATTTCCAATAGGAAATCTTAAAAAAAAAAATTTTTTTTCCAATAGGAAATCTTGTTTGCACTTGAAGTAGAAAAATACAACACAAGTGAAAAAAGGTAACAAAAGTTTCACACAATGGCCAAAAATCAACCATAATCTGCAACAAATAATTCCTTGGCCAAATGCATTCTACCCATATAAGCAACATAAACATACCAAATATCAAAAATAAAAAGTTAATCTTTATGAAAATCAACCCATCCTGCACATAGACCAAATCCCCACAATGTAGATATAGACATCAGCAAGGGAACATTAGAAGAAGTCAGATCCAGGAGTAAATGTGGATCTGTGTAAGAGAATGTGGCCCATTTTTAGTGTCTAGACTGTACACAGATGCACCGAACAAGGTAATTCGAGAAAGAGAAATGGCCAAAAAACAGATCCACGCAAAAACTTCCCAAAATAGATTTCGATCTGTCGAATGGCCAAATTGACAAACGTAAGTGTATGTCCACATAAGGAAACAGCAGCAGACAGGAGCCGTTGCTAGAACAGGAGAAAGACATCGGGGGACATACCACCAAAAGAACGGGAATATTGATTGTATGCAGTATGGAACTTTAACTAGTATGATTTCCTTTTTCGGTAATGAACGGTGCACTCGGTTAACTCAAGTAGGAAAAAGTCTCTCCTCCACCAAGTTTCGGGGTATGCGTCTGGATACTTCAATACGCTTATTCCCAATGAGGAAAATGTTTTAAGCAACTCCCCGTCTTTTCAAATTATATAAACCCTTCTTCGCCACTTTCTCTTGTTCTTCTTTTTTTTTTTTTTTTCTCTTTATTCACTTGTGCTCCACCAATTCAATAATCTTAAGTAATGAAGACCACCACCGTGTCCACCACTCTCGCCTTGGCTTTGGCCGCTTCTGTCCAGGCTGCTCCAGCAAATGTTGTCACTGAGACAGCCATCACTAAAAGACAAGAGGAGCAGCTTAACGAGATCTCTCTTGCTGTACGTGATCACAGCGTCAAGAGATCGATGATCACTGACCCAGTGGAGCTTCAAGCTAGAGAGTACGAGTTAGTGACACAAATCTTGTCTGCTATCAACGACACGAACCTTGCACCAAAGATCATCCAAGGTTTGGTGGACAACAAGAACTTGCAGCCAATTGTGACTAAAGCTGCTATTGCCATCATTAAGAGTGGTCTCATTTCGTTAAAGACTCTCTTTACTGCTTTGAACGACTCTGGCTTAGCCACTAGAGTGATCAAGGACCTCATCAACGACTGTACTTTTTACCAGGACATTTTCAAATTGGCCAAGCAAGAAATCTCTAACTTGGTTGAGAAGATCGAGGATAAACTTAAGGGTGGTGACCCATCGGTGAAGAGATTCTTTGACGAGGATGAGTTTGACAGTGGAGTTGCTCCTGCTGCTCCTGCTGTGAAGAGATACGATGACGACGGTATTGTCAACAACTTGTTGGAGTCGTTGGCCAACTCTGGTTTGGCATCTTCTGTTGTTCGTGCCTTGATTGTTGACCCTCAATTCTTGCTGTACGGTGCTTCTTTGCTTAAGGAATTGTTCCAAAAGAACCTCATCAACTTCCCTGGATTGATCGAGGCTATTGCTGACTCTGGATTGGTGACGACGTTGTTCAAGGAATTCCTTAACTTGGACACATTGAAGACTGTTGTGTTCAACGCCTTGGCTGCTGCTTTCAACAACTGTGGTGGTAGCACCATTTCCGGTACTCCAACTGGTCTTACTACTCAGTCGACATCTACCACGAGTCTTCCAAGCTTTACTGCCACTGGAACGAGTGTTCCTAGCGGTGGTTCTCCAAACTGCCAGAAGAGAAGAAAGAGAAGATCTTACAACTACTAAGTTCTGCAAGTACCAGACTCATGACAAAAACGGATGAACAAAAACAAAAACAAAAAAAAAAAAAACAAAAAAATAACAAAGACAGTCGCAACGTGTTGCACTGGGTTTTGCGGGTGGAGACTACTCATTTTCTTTTCATATACCTAAGCTCTGCGAGCATTCAAATTCTGGTTTATTTTTTTTTTTTCTTCAACGATAATTTCAAATTAGTTTCTTAGTTGAATTGATGCATAATTCTTTATTTCTAAGGTAGAAGTGTAAGTCAATACGAAGGTACAAATGAGCAAGGTGATTTGCACCCATTTGGATATTTCCTATTTAGGAAATGTTATAGTTTTTAGAGTCTTACCGATTAAAGTAATGCGGCCATTTGATGAACACACTCCGTTTATCCCCGCAGTCACATCTTGGAGTTACATTTGATTTCCCTTTATGGTAAGAGTGTCGAACATATACGGATTTTGTACTGTTATATTGAACACAATAAAACCACTTTAGTAGAATATATGTTCCAAATGCTCCTGCACTGTATATATACTGTTGAAGCTCACCTGCATTATTCTCCAACAAAGGGCGTGTGGCGTAGTTGGTAGCGCGTCTGCCTTGCAAGCAGAAGGTCACTGGTTCGAATCCTGTCTCGTCCAAATAACGCTTCGGCGTTTCTTTTTACATTTTTTACTTTTTTCAAGATCAGAAATTTTTGCAGTAGATTTTTCTGATAGCAGCAAATCATAAAGCTATTAAGAGAAGCAGTCAATTCAGGTAAAGAAGACAGGTCTACGAAAGGCATAGAGCATCTCTTCGCTCTTGGATGAAGCGCGGGTGAAGAATATAAACAACGCGCATCCATCTATCCGTCAATAACAAACCACCATGCCAGGGTACGTGAAATAATCAAATAATAAAAAAATCCGGCCAATTCTTTCAAACTAACAAAATAGCGAGGTCGTTACCATACAAACAGGCCAATGCGGTAATCAAGTTGGACTCCAGTACTGGAAGCAACTAGCATTAGAGCATGGAATTAGGCCAGATGGTCTGAGTGAAGCTTATCCACAAGACAACTTGGAATTTGAAAGTACACCACCAACAAACCGTGATGATGATTTCCGCAGACTTCGTGGTGACCAAACTGATCCGTTTTTCACATTATCTGAACAAAACAAGTTTGTTCCTCGATCGGTGCTCATAGATTTGGAGCCCTCGGTAGTGACAAAAGCTGCCAACAGTTTCCCCATGTTCAACCCACGAAACATCCACCTCAGTGAAAGCGGCAGTGGTGCTGCCAATAACTGGCTGCACGGGTACAACTACGCCAGAGAACACGAGGACGACCTAATAAACCTCTTTGATCGTGAAATGGACAAGTGTGATAATCCTTCTGCTTTCCAGCTCTTCCACAGTGTTGCCGGCGGCACTGGGTCAGGAGTTGGCAGCTTCCTCTTGCAATTGCTTAATGATCGCTACGGCCGCAAGAAATTGATCAACACATTTCTGATCTTCCCTGCCAACGATAAAACGTCTGATGTGGTGGTACAGCCGTACAACACCATGCTCACGTTGAAGCGACTCATTGATTTCAGTGACGCCACGTTTGTGTTCGACAACGACTCGTTGAATGCCGTGGAAAACACCTTTGTGGGCGGTGGCCTAGAACGCAACCTCTCCAAGGCTTCTGCCTTTGATGGTGCCAACAAGTTGATCTCGTTTGTTGCCTCTGGAGTCACAAACCCTATGAGGTTTCCCGGCTACATGTATACGTCGTACGAGTCCATACTATCGACGGTGGTGCCAACACCGGAGCTCAAGTTTCTCTCGTCGGCAATTGCCCCTTACTCCAACATCCCTGATGTGGTGCCCACCTCCAACTACGTGAGCTTGAACGAGTCTGATATTATCCTTGAGCTCCTTAACGACAAGTACAAGCTCAACCACGTCAAGGATAAACCGCATTACATTGCCATGTTGGACTACATCGTTGGCAAGCGTCTTAACCAGCTGGATATCCGTAAAGGTATACTTCGGGCACAACAACGTGCTCTGTTTGCCCCATGGGCTCCGTCGTCCATCCATGTTGTCCATGGACGCCAGTCTCCTTTTTCCCCACACAACAAGCGTCTCAATGGCTACCAGGTTTCAAACAACACCTCCATTGCTGGCGTATTCTCCAAAATTGTCAGACAATACGATCTTTTGGCCCGACGTTCTGCCTACATCAATTTCTACACCACCTCCAATGACGAGGCCGAACGTAAGGATGTTCTCGACGCATTTGAGGAGTGTAAGGAGTCAGTGCTTTCCATTATTGATGAGTACAAATCATGTGCTATGGCAAGTTATTTGGATGATACTGAGGACCAGGAGATGCTTTAAGCATTAAGTATAAACGAAGAGTCGAAAAAGAAGAATCAGAAAAGAATAATCAGAAAAACGTAGATACAAAAAAAACGTAGATACAAAAAAACGAAGAAATCAAAAAGTGAGTGTAGAGTGAGTGTAGAGTAGAGTGGGTATCACGTGACAGACCCTCAGCCCCATGATCCGTTTTCTACACGAGGGGTTCCCACACGTAAGTACACACACGGTCTTCGGCCTACACAGCAATGTCATTCAATTTTTCCGCCTTTGCAACAAATTTAAAAGATCTCGGAGACAGAGTCTCCAATGAGTTCAACAAGGAAATCATGCCCTACGCTCAGAGAACGTCGAGACGGGTCCAAGAGAGAATGGGCAAAGTTAATGTCGACGAAATCAGCCAATTGCCTTCTGAGTACACGGACTTGGCCGAGAAGTGCAACAATGTTGAGAAGCTCTACCGCAATGTGTTGAAAGTGACACAAAATTATGAAACCGAGTCGTACGATTACCCTACCAACTTGCAGGAGTCCTTCACCGAAATTGGGAAAAACATCACCAACCGTGTTTCCAACTTGTCCAAGGCCACCACGCCCTCTGAAGCTCAGGCGGCACTTATTAGCCCTAACGGTGAATTCCAGCCTCCAAAGACGTTATACCACGCTCTTGCCCGTGCCACTGACGGATCGGTGTTGACCTCGTCTATGGACAAAGACCAGGACCCTTTGGTGAAGGCGTTGGACTTGTATTCGTCCAACTTGACCAAGATTGCCAATGCTCGCTTGGGCCAGGACCAGTTGATCAAGAACAAGTTCAACAAGCCTTTGCAGACCACCTTGCGGACGTTGCTCGCACAGAGCTCCAACATACAGAAGAAGGTCGAGGAAAAGAGAATAGACTACGACTTGGCCAGACAGGCATTGACCAACTGTTCGAACCCTTCCAAGGAGCCACAGTTCCGTGTTGCCATGGAGAACGCTGAGGATGAGTTTGCCAACACGGTGGAAGATGCCATCAGCGTGATGCAAAACGTGTTGGAGCATGCCAAGCCCATAGAGGAGCTTTTGGAGATGATCAAGGCACAGCTTGCCTACCACAAGCTTGCTGGAGAGTTGTTGGGCAACATGGTGGGAGAGTACGAGAGTCTCATTGACGAGAACCATTCAGCGGCAAGGAGATCTAGCGATCGTCCGACGTCGGAATCGGGAGACTTTGACATTTAGGTGTATTGGAGACTTGACATCTGGGTGCATTGGAGACTTATATCTAGGTAAAGCAAACGGCAGTCAAAAGGCAAGTTACAAGACAAGTAGACAGTAGGGGATATCTATGAACTAATTACAGGATTAAGAGGCAGCAGACTTCAAAGCCTCGAGTCTTGTATCGATGGCGGACTCATGGTCGGCAAAACCAAAGTTGCCCTCAAGAAGCTTGGCATGAATAGATTGCAATGCACGGATGGTGTCTTTGGCGTTGATAACAGCGGAGATGTTGATCTCATTAGCACCCTGACTGATCATCTCAATGTTGATACGTTCATCAGCAAGCACCTTGAACATGTTACCGGCGATGCCAATAAAGTTCACCATCTGCTTGCCCACCAAAGAAATAATGGTCATTTCGCGGGTAACATCCACAGAGCCCATCTTCTTCAACTCGTCAAGAGCGTGCTTCAAGTTCTGCTCGCAATCGTGTGAAACCTGCAATGCCATGGACACGTGGACCTCGGACGTGGAGATCAAGTCCACCACCAACCGGTACTTATCCAAGGTTTTGAAGATATGGGCAAGGAAACCATGCGACAACGTTTTCTTGTTGGAGTGCACATTGACCACGACGATGTCCTGCTTAGCGGTGATGGCAGTAGCAGAACGTTTCTTCTGCGATTGCGACTGGATATACGACATGGGCAACGTCTCGTAGGCGGCAGGAGGATGAGGTGGGGTAGCTTCGCCGCGACGGCCAATGTTGTCGGGGTAGATCATGGTGCCCTTACCTGTGGGGTTTTCGACGTTCTTGATGCGAATGGGGATTCTTGCCTTAATCACCTGCTCCATAGTGAATGGGTGAATAACCTCGGAGCCGTAGTAGGTCAATTCGGCTGCTTCATCTGGAGTGACCGAATCCAAGAGACGGGCATTGGGCACCTTACGTGGGTCGGCAGTGAAAATACCATCCACTTCTTTCCAGATTTGCAACTCGTCAGCTTGAGAACCAACGGCTACTAAAGCCGCGCACAAGTCAGTGTAGCCACGACCAACACCGTTAAGAAGGCCGCCAGGGACGATACCAAAAAACCCAGTCAAAACGGGGATCACGTCCTTCTCGAGATTGACAATCTTGTTGCCCAACTCGGTGGCCAAGAAGGCATAGAAGGAGTCGTCGAACCCGTGGGAGAAGTCAAAGTCCAACGGAATAATGTCGCACAAGTCAATGTACACAGAACGCAACCCGCGGTCGTTCATGAGTGCTGACATAAAGAGACACGACAACTTCTCGCCAATGGACATGATGCTATCTAGCGTTCTAGGACTGATCTCACCAATCACCTGCGACGCATGCAAGAGCTCCTGTGCTCTAGCGAGCTCCTTCTTGGTTCTATCGACCAAAGCAGCCTTGATTTCGCCATCTTGAATCTTGCTTTGTGCGTTCTCAGTATGGTCTTGCTCAATGACATTCAAGATAGAAATGTAGTCGCCTCTCTCGGCAGAAAGCGACGCTGCTCGGAGAAGTCTTGTGGTGGTGCCCTCGCTCTTTGTATGGGACGACCTGGCCGAGCACACTACGGCCACCCGCTTTTCCTTGCTGTAAACCTTGACAATGTCGTCGACGATGTTCTCAGGGAACTTACCCACGGAGGTACCGCCAAATTTTTGCACGATCCAGCCCTCGCTTTGGAGCTGTTTTAGGTCGGTAACCGAGTTGTACGACGCGGCTGATGGAGGAGCAGACGCCATTATTAAAAGAAAAGAGATCACCGGGTGTTGCTTGTGGTGTTGTGGGAATTTTTCACCTTGGTGACTCAGCTCCGAGCCTGTCGGATGATTCATCGCTCAAGCGCACGTGTCGGGCGGAGTCACGTGCTATGGTATTTTAGCCCATAGTGCATTACACTTTGCACAGTAGACCGATAGCGGCACAACCGCAACCGGCAACGGTCGTCTAAATGGAGGGAGGTACTAAGCAGCACCTATGATTATTGTTATGGCGGTGGAGCTGTTGTGTGAATTTTGCCTGTTCTCAAAAGATGCTTTTTTGAACCGTATATACGAATGCAACCGTTGTCTGCTACTCGTACTGCTGGTGTCATTTTGGTAACTACCACCGCCAGCCAATACCCCAAACAAACCAATCCAGACAGGCCAATCCAAACAGATCAACCCAAACAGACTACAATGACTTTGCTCAAAATGCAATCTGATCAAGCTCAGTCTCGACCACATCTATCGTGTCATCGAAAGACCTGCATATATACACTCTGCGATGCCATTAGTGGGGTGATGGCCATCACCAGCAGACATTGACAAACGAGGTTCGGATCAAGGGAAAAAGAAAAAATAAAGTAAAAGTTCTTTTACAATCTCCAATATGCCTCCGAAAAGAAGCAGCGAAGAAGCCGACCATGCTTCGAAAAAGCTCAACATGTCTTTCTCCCACAACGACATTGTGCAATTCTTCAACCCCAAGATCTTCCAACAAGAGTTCCAGGATGAGTTGCAGCAGCTGGTGGAACAGTCAATGCCATACCGGTGGGGCACAGTGAAGGAACTAATGAACGATGAGCTCCTCAGGCTGGTGCGCAAGGAAGTTTTGCAGGAGATCGCCTTCACTAAGAAGGAAACCGACATCTACAAGGTTTTCCAATCTGGAGATCTTGCTAATCTCTCTGGGTTGGACTGGAATGATCTCTCGCGGCTTCCATCGCTTTATAAATTGCGGGCGGCCATTTACTCTGAAGAGTTCAGGGATTTCGTCTCTAAAGTTACCGGATGCGGTAAGCTCTCCGGAGTCAAGACGGATATGTCCATCAACACTTACACCAAGGGCTGTCACCTTCTTACCCACGATGACGTGATTGGATCACGGCGGGTCAGTTTCATTCTTTACTTGCCTGATCCCCAGTACACGTGGAAACCCCACTATGGAGGTGGGTTAAGGCTTTTCCCCTCGGTGGTGCCCAACGTGCCCAAGACAGACCACGAAGCCAAGCTCGTGCCTCAGTTTAATCAAATTGCCTTTTTCACCGTGCAACCCGGTCTTTCCTTCCATGATGTTGAAGAAGTTCGTGTGGACAAACAACGGCTTTCCATCCAGGGATGGTTCCATATCCCACAGCAGGGCGAGGCTGGGTTCATTGAAGGAGAACAGGCAGAGACCGAGGCCAAGAGCACGTTGCAGCAGCTCAAGAGTAAAGAGTTGCAGGAGTATGATTTCCCCAAACCTAACCGTGACGACTTGGCTGCCAGTGAGTTGCGCATATACACTGGGTTACTGGTGGACACGGGCGTATTCACAGCGGAAGAGACCAAGTACTTGGCTGAGTTCTTGAACCCAACATACTTGGCCCAGCCTGCTTTGAAGAAACTCAACGATACCTTCTCTGAGGAGTCCGTGGTGGAGATCAAGAATATCTTGAACGACACGTACGCTGACGCTCTTCACCACGCTCTCCGTACAACCGAGCTCGAGAACAAAGTGCCCCAGACCTCCGACGAGATCGCCTTCCCATGGAAATGTGCCGTTCCACCACACAAACAGCGGTACATGTACATCGACGGTAAGGCACCTGTGGAACTCACTGAGGCAGGTATTGGATATGCTAATCACGTGGGGCCTCAAGAACTCCCTAACTTTGGTCTTTGCAAGCAGGGAACGACCAAGGACGCCGAGAAGATGCTCTTGGACGTGATGGCATTCATGAAGTCCGTGGCATTCCGCAAGTGGTTGGTGTATGTGACAGGATTAGTCCCCACCAGCGACCAGATCCTCGCCCGTAAGTTCCGTCCCGGCCATGACTTCATCTTGGCCACCACTACCGAGAAAGAGCTTGCACGTGATGGGCGTGACGAGCTTAATGTTCTTCTTGAGGCCACATGGGGCCTTACGCCGACGGCAAAGAACCCAAAGAACTGGGAGCTGGGTGAATTCGGAGGCTACGAGTTGTGCATGGCCATGAACGATGGCGACTCGTCAGATGGCGAGTTTGAGGATGACGATCCGGCCATTTACCGTGCAGGCGATGACGACGACGACCTGGTGCTCTACAGCAGCCAGTGCAAGTGGAACAGTCTCTGCTTGATGGTGCGGGACCCTTCGGTGATGAAGTTCGTCAAGTACGTGAGCATCAACGCTAAGGGCTCGCGGTGGGACATTTCTGCCCAGTGGAACGTCAAGGCAGCGCAGGACGATGAAACTGACGAACAGTGAAAATAGTAGTAATGAATGTATCATCACGTGATTTTCTCTGCACACACATGTGATTTAAATGCGGATCATCTGAAAAATGGAATACGACAGGTCAATGAAGCGGCTGTAGCATGAGTTTATCCGAGAGGATATATTTTGAACATCTGTTTAAGGCGGCTACGAGTTACGCGGTTGGAGGTTTGCTATTTTAGTGTACTTTGATTGTGAATCAGTAGTAAAGAAATCAGAGGTGTAAATTGTTTAGATTTTTCCACCTTCTAAATAGTGAAAAATTCAGAAGCGTAGATTGTTCACATTGTTCACATTTTTAGAGAATCTGAAAAATCTTCAAAATGGCGTTACCTTGAGCGAAACTCGAGCTTAAATAATTCTGCACTCATCAGTCTATTATGATATCGGCAGTCGTGCCACCGGCTACGAGGACACGTCAGGATCACAATACTCAATTAAGAGTAAAAACGCGAGCATAATGGTAAAATCCCTGGTGGGGTCGGGTGTACGGAGGTGACTCGGGCCCTTTGACCAATTGAGTATATAAACGCACGAAAAAACCCGACACCAAAAAAACTCCATCACCTCTTTCCCTTAACAATCATGGCAGACTCAGAGCCTAACCCATTGGTGGTTTTCGTCACCATCGTTTCGATCATCGGGTCTTTTGTCGCCTTGTACTTTTTTCAAAAAACGAAGAAATCGCAACCGGTATTACATCCTAACGAATATAAAAAATTTCCCTTGATCGAAAAGCACAGAGTCTCCCACAACGCTTGTATCTACAAGTTTGGGTTGCCTCATCCAACTGACAAGTTGAACTTGCCTATTGGTCAGCACATCTCAATCTCCGCCATCATCGACGGCAAGGAGGTGGTGAGATCTTACACACCAATCTCTAACAACGACCAATTGGGCTCTTTTGACCTCTTGATCAAGACTTACGAAAACGGTAACATCTCCCGTTATGTCGAGTCTAAGAAGGTCGGCGAATCCATCGAAATCAGAGGCCCAAAGGGTTTCTTCACTTACACCCCTAACATGGTCAAGTCCTTCGGTATGGTCGCTGGTGGTACCGGTATTGCCCCAATGTACCAGATCTTGACTGCAATCTTGAATAACCCTAAGGACAAGACCCAGATTCACTTGGTGTACGCTAATGTTTCTGAGGAGGATATCTTGTTGAAGGCCGAGTTGGACGAGTTGCACAGAGAGCACCCTGACCAATTCCACATTCACTACGTGTTGAACAAGGCTCCAGAGAACTGGTCTGGTTCTGTGGGCTTTGTGACTCCAGAGATCATGGATGAATACTTGCCCAAGAGCACCGAGGAGACTAACTTGTTGATCTGTGGTCCTCCATTGATGCTTTCTGCTATCAAGAAGGCTGCTCAAACCTTGGGCTACCCTAAAGCCAAGCCAGTTTCCAAATTGGGTGACCAGGTGTTTGTCTTTTAGATCTTTTTATCAATCTTTTATCAATAGATAGTTTTTTTCAAAATGGTAGTGCCTGTTTTTTCTAATGGTAGTACCTTTTTCTCCTGCTGCGAACGCGTCACTGTGCCTTCACATCCTGACCAACAAAGTCCGCTGGGCCGAGGATACAGGTCCACCCCTGTAAAACGTACGGCATATAATAGAACACCCGTACATATACTATATTCTTCCTTCAAGGAGACCTTAGAAAGAGTCTGAATCTTTCATATTCCCCCAATTCATTTGCTTGGTGACCGTAGTATGCTTACAACCTTTTATCTCATCTCGCACGTGACTCCGACCTCGGGTATCACCTTTCTGCGGAGATGGCTCCAGGGAAGAACACTTTCGAAGTACAACGGCTACCTCCTGAAAGTCCCTGAAGGAGCTCTTAATCAAGTGCCACTCTCTTTCACTTCTTCTCCTTGTACTCCTTTGGTTGTCGTGGTGGCAAAAAACCACCTGCATATAGTACCCCATGATTCCCCCTTTCGGGTACTCGGCAGTCACACAGTGCGCTCGCTTATCAACTACTGGTCCCTATTTTCTTACCAAACCGATATAAATACCACGCTATACTCCCTCCTTGACGCTAAATTTGACAAAGTTTTCCTAATAGATGCGTCTTCTCTGGGCTGCGCTCTTAGCTTTCGCCTGGGGCTCGACTCTTCCCCGGTGGGAAGCCGAAAATAGCTACATTCTAGAACAGATAAACGAAGATAAGGTGGAGATAGATAACGTTTTGAAGTCCCCAACTAGATTCAAGAACTTACCGCCTATTTTGAAGAAACCAAAATCTCATGAAAAGTCTTTAAAAGATGGTGAGATTCCTCGCTATGTCATTGACTATGCTCCCTTTGTGCATTTGTATTCCGAGGAGCGGTACCTTCCCTACGACATCAAGGAGTACATCCCCCACTTTCATGCCGAGTTTAAGAACGGCACTGTCATAGATGGTTCTGACAAGGGAAGGCTCAATATTTCCAACTTGGCCCATCTTCCCAAAGGCCGTAACGTGTACCTCACAGCGGACGAGGACTTTGACACAGACCCGGACTGGATTACCGGCATCAAGAACAAACCAAGTTTGGTCAACGGAGAAATCAGTGATGCTCCCGCCACTTTGATCGTGGTGGATAAGGGCAATGGGTGGGTGGATGCCTTCTGGTTCTACTTCTACTCTTTCAACTTGGGGCCTTTTGTCATGGGGCTGGGCCCGTACGGCAACCACGTGGGAGACTGGGAGCACTCGTTGGTGAGGTTCTACAAAGGGAAGCCCGTTATTGTATGGATGTCTGCTCACGGCGGAGGCGGAGCGTACTATTACAAGCATTTGGAGAAGTACGAGCTCGACAACAATCACCCAATTATCTTCTCTGCCAGAGGAACGCACGCAAACTACGTTTCTGTTGGTACACATCCACATGACTTGCCCTACGAGATATTGTGTGACTTTACCGATAGGGGACCATTGTGGAACCCCACGCGGAACTACCTCGGATACACGTACGACGGCAAGTACGTATACCCGGCAGCGAAAAACTATAATGCGAAGCACCAGGATCGGGAGATAGAGTACGGCAACTGGTTGCTTTTTACGGGCCACTGGGGAGATAAGCAACTTAGCTCCAAGGACCCAAGGCAGAAATACTCGCTTATAGGCGGACACAAGTACATTGATGGGCCAAGAGGACCACTCAAGAAAAACTTGTTACGGATTGTTCCGTGCGAAAGGCACAAGTGGTGGAATTTTTGGAATGGGTGCAATGTGCGGGAGAACATCAAATGGGGGCTTGGAGTAGAGAGCGAGGGCTACAATTGCGGGAACCTCTTTGTGAATGTGCGTCCGCGGTGGGTTAAAAAAGTGCTCCAACAGGTGACATGGGGCGGAGGATTCTGTTTTATCGTGGATTTGATATTCGGATAGGGATTTTTTTTGGTTTAAACATTTGGTTTAAACATTTGGTTTAAGCATTTGGTTAACATTTGGTTACTATGTAATTCGCACGGCAGGGCCATGAGCGATGAATTATATGCATTACATGACTTATACGAAAGTAGCCGGAGCGGCTTTCGGATCGCGCAGTCACGGCAATCAACACGGCGAACGCCGTTTTGTGCACCATCTTGTGATGGGCATATATGCAGGATGGTAGAAATATGGTGTTAGTGGCAAGTGTGAGCGAGGCGGACTAGTAACGCAATCTCCGTATTCTTATCTAGAGTGTTTCAGATTAGAAAGGCAGTCTCTGATTATTTCTGACAATAGTTTCATCTACTTTCTCCTCCTATTCCCCATTTCATATTCGCACTCTGCTCATCTCGTTTTTGCAACTATCTGGAAGGTTCATCTTGACATTTCCACTCCATGAGCAGTTCAAGCTCGACAAGAGAAAAATACGACGCCCAGGTGGCCTCGTACCATACAGGCACCAAAGAAGGATTTCTGGGCCACTGGCAAAACTTTAAGGACTCTTTCAAACGAGTATCCATCGATGAAGAAGAGTTTGACCATGAGTTGAATGATATCGAACGGGCCAACTTGCTCACTTCAAAATCACCGTTGAAGCGTAATCTCAAGTCCCGCAACATTAGCATGATCGCCATCGGCTCCTCCATCGGATCAGCGCTTTTCGTTGGTTCCGGTGGTGCTCTCAGTACTGGTGGCCCTGCCGGAATCCTCATTTGCTGGACTATCACGGGTTTCGCCATCTTCTCCACCATGCAGAGTTTGGGAGAGCTTTCTGTAACTTTCCCCGTAAGCGGTGGCTTTAATCTATACGCTACAAGGTTCATCGATCCCTCGGTGGGGTTCTCGGTGGCGTGGAACTATTTTGTGCAATTTTTGGTGTTGCTACCGTTGGAACTCGTCAGTAGTGCCATCACCATGCAATTCTGGAATACCACAGTCAATGCTGATATCTGGGTGTTGATTTTCTATGTGTTCGTTTGCTCAATCAACATGTTCGGCGTTAAGGCCTACGGCGAGACCGAGGTGGTTTTCTCTGCCATTAAGGTTCTTGCCGTGGTGATCTTCATCATTGTGTGCATTGTTCTTGCCGCAGGTGGTGCTCCTAATGGCCACCATCCAGGTACTACCTACTGGCACGACCCAGGTGCTTTTGCCCATGGCTTCAAAGGTGTTGTTTCTGTATTTGTCACTGCCGCATTTGCTTACGGTGGCGTGGAGCTCGTGGGACTAGCAGCTGCTGAGTCTGATAACCCCAGAAGAGCGTTACCAAGAGCTATCAAGCAGGTGTTCTGGCGGATCTTGATGTTCTACTTGGTGTCGCTCACGTTGATCTGTTTCCTTGTGCCTTACAACTCTAACCGGCTTCTTGGTGCGTCCTCCGTGGATGTTACAGCATCACCATTCGTGGTGGCCATAGAACAAGGCGGAGTTCATGGTCTTCCGCACGTGATGAACGCTGTGATCTTGATCTCATGTATTTCAGTGGCCTCCACCTCCGTCTACGCTTCATCCAGAACCTTGACTTCATTGGCCGAACAGGGGTACGCTCCTAAGATCTGTGGATACGTGGACAGGGCCGGGCGCCCACTTGTGGCCATTTTCATCTGCAACACTTTCGCCTTGCTTGCCTTTGTTGCTGCCAGCGGCAAGGAAAGTGACGTTTTCGACTGGTTAATGAGTATCTCCGCCTTGAGTTCTATCGCCTCGTGGATCAGTATCAACTGGGCCCATCTTCGCTTCAGACGAGCTTTGAAAGTGCAAGGGCGTGGTACTGACGAGCTTCCGTTTGTGGCTCAGACAGGCGTGATTGGCTCCATCATCGGAACTGTGGTGTTTGTGTTAGTGCTTGTGGCGCAGTTCTGGATCGCTTTGTTCCCCATCGGAACTCCTCCTAGCGCCTACAACTTTTTCATTTCCTATTTGGGAGGCGTCATTTTGGTGGTGTTTTACATTGGGCATAAGATTTGGAAGAAAAATTGGATCTTGCAAGTTAGAGCAAGAGATATCGATCTCGACACCGGTCGCAGGGAGACCGATCTTGAGCTCTTACGTGAACAACTAAGACAAGAAAAGGCATTTTTGCAGTCAAAACCCTGGTTTTATAGACTATACCGTTTCTGGTGTTAGTGTGCATTTCATAGACATTTAAAAAAGTATCGTCAATTCATATTCATTACTGTCATTCCATGATCCCAGTCATGTGCTTCTTATGATCTCTAATATATGTTCTTATTCTCTGTGCTTTCTCTATTGACTATATTGTCCTAATTTTTTTCATTTCTTTTTATGCTCAATTAAGTATTTCACTATATTCTAATTTCTACTACTATTTAAAAGATTTTTTCTCTATACTACTATACTATACTACTATACTATACTATTAATGCTGAAATTTAATTAAAATTAATATCATCAGGAACATTCTAGTATATGAAAAAGATACATTTATGAATACTAATAATATTTGAATATTGATATTGATATATACGAAAATATATGTAGCCAACTTAAAAATGGAAGAAAAGATTTCACAATTGATGAGTTTCTTATACTTATATATATAAGTGACTTTCAAAATACACACTCATAGAAAATCAATAATCTTATACTTTTAGTTTATCAAGTATTCTATACTACATTATACTATTGTTTATATGCAGTATCGCGTGTATCTGTAGAGTATGGTATTTCAAGTATTGTACTAATAAAATAATGAGCTCAAACTCCATTATAATGTTCCTGAGCTCGTTAGGATTCTAATGATGGTAACTTTATAGTTTTTTCTTATCATTATGCTCTTTTTGCCGAGGGCATGATTGTCCTGGGGTAAGATGGTGTACGGGTGTCAATTGATTATGTAAGCATAACAAGGATTAAGATACAAGTGGTTTCTACATCATATACAGTAATACTATTAATTTACTATAATTCTAGATACACATAAGTATAATATCATTATACTATATTGTACAGAATTGTACTATACTACTATACTATACTCTATACTATACTCTATGCTATACTACTATACTCCTATACTACACACTCTATTATATACTTTTCTATATACTGTACTATACTATACTGTACTATACTATAATATACTATACTATAATATACTATACTATACTATAGTGTAATTTAGAATATTGTATTCTACTAGTATATACTGATTAATTTATATTACTAAATTATAATATTACTGTTGTACCCGATTATACTACTCTAATATACTAATATACTACTTTAATATACTACATGAATTTACTATTTTTAAACACCAATAATGTATTGTATTATAATATTTTAGTATAGTATACTAGTATATGAAAATACTAATATACGTATACCATACTAGATACTATACTATATACTATACTATATACTATACTATATACTATACTATATACTATACTATTTACTATATTACTCTAACACACTAACATAACACTAATCTTTTCTATTACTGTAACATAGAACATTGTAATGAACTATCTTGCATTATACTAGTTTATATTTTACTATATTTACTATATTACTACATTATTCTTCAATAATACCGTAATATTATATATTGTATTATGATAGTATATTTTAGTATATCTTAGTATATCTTAGTATATCTTAGTATACCTTAGTATATCTTAGTATATCTTAGTATATCTTAGTATATCTTAGTATATCTTAGTATATCTTAGTATATCTTAGTATATCTTAGTATATCTTAGTATATCTTAGTATATCTTAGTATATTATTATATTACTCTACTACCATTTAATACTTTACTACACTACTATACTACACAATTAACGTATACTGTGTTGTATCCTACACTATACTATACTATACTACTACATAATACTAGACTATTTACTATATAATATTCTTTATACCGAGTTATATTCCATACTCTATATTCTACATATTGTATTCTATATTCTATACTACTCTATACTACTCTATACTACTCTATACTACTCTATACTACTCTATACTACTCTATACTACTCTATACTACTCTATACTACTCTATACTACTCTATACCACTATATACTCCATTTCTACTCTATAGTGCTGGCAGCTTTTACACTATCATTATTATTTTCATAAGTTAAGCCAGTTTTTTTCTTTTCTATAGACTATATCACTATAAGCTCTCTTCTATGATACTATATACTATGTAATGCTTGTGCTCAAAATAGACTAGATGAGAATGTTTTCCAAATTGAATA
This sequence comes from Osmozyma tolerans, assembly GCA_030582955.1. Taxonomy (NCBI): domain Eukaryota; kingdom Fungi; phylum Ascomycota; class Pichiomycetes; order Serinales; family Metschnikowiaceae; genus Osmozyma; species Osmozyma tolerans. The sequence continues at coordinate 178,815 of JAJMHH010000009.1, forward strand.
GCTTTACTTTCACTCTATTCTTCAATTCAACTACAGAATACACCTAATCTAATAATCGGTACTTTTACATTCTAATAATAAAGTACTCTACTTTAGGACCTATTTCACAATATAGCACCATACATTATGGACAAAACAAAATACAATAATTTGATAACATAAACACTATATTACTATGGTTGAATATATTTTTATTGGTATATTTAATGTAGAATAATTTAATTGATAACATATAAAGCTCATAACTTTATATTGGTAGTTCGAATCTATCTACTGCACTGACTTACAGCTCAATGGTAGAGATATAATTATAGTTTATTCTACAAAGGAAAAGATATTAGAATATAATTAATACTTTGTATATTTTTATGAATATTTAGTTATATATAATTTTTTCAATATGTAATTATATATAAATTTACATAGTAATATTTATACATATACATATATTTATACATATAAATATATTTATGTTAGTAGGTCTTTTCATATAAGTAGTTTTAAGTATATTTAATAATATGTTAAAAATTATATATTTATAAGTATAAATATTAATAATATATACAATAATTGAAAAAAAAAATTATAAAAAATTATAAATTGATGAATAATAATATTTAATAAAATACATTGAGTATGTCAACACTATTAACTATGTTAAACACTATTGAGGATACTATATCATTTCTACCTATACTCACTGTATCAGTATTCAGATAATCTTCCATTTTATTTAGAAATCCTGTTTTGACAAATGATAAACATATTAAATAAATTCCAGCATTTTCGAGATTCAAAAACAACATATAAACATAATTCTATAGTATCAACATTAAAAACATAATATATAGTGCCCATATTTATACGCCATGCTCATTTTCGTGGTTCCTGGTCATTTTCGCGGTTGCAGCCGCGACTGATAAGAATCAACTCCTCACGAAATTCTACAAAAACTCACCGTTACATGACCCCAGGACACCAGGAGAAACCCCGCTCAGCCGGTCTTGGCGGGGTACTCAAGTCGTTGAGAAAGTCTTTTACGCCAGCACTGGGCTCTGTGCCGGTGACAATCAACGCAAAAGTTGTTGGTGGCGGTGACGACATGCAGAGACTTTTACTGCAGCTCCAGCACGGGTCTTTGCAATCACGAGCGTCTGCCTTGACCCATATCAACAAATCTTTGGAGAAATTCTCCATCTCATCTATTCCGGAGGTATGGTACTTGGCACGTGATTTATGTTCTAAGGACATTCAACCAGCTATTCGTCGGGAGGCGTTGAACTTGATGGTCCAGTGTATTCGCCAGAGAGCCGAGAGCACAGGCGACTCGCTCTTGTTTTACACGGATATCGTCCGGTTTTGCCTGGTGACAGATTCTCGTGTTGATCCTGATTTCGATTTATTCCTCGAGAATCTCCGTGTTTTGACTAAAGACGGCCGGGAGTTCCACGACTACTACGTCTATGACGCCAACGACAGTTTCCCCCGCTTCGTGCTGTCGTGCTTCTCTGTGTTGGCAAAGCACGCTAAGGAGTTCACCCACGACGACACCATCGAGTCTGTCAAAGACGAGAGGAACTTCCGCAACTTGCAGGACCTCACTGCCTACGTGACCAACTGCCTCAAGTACAACTTCTCCGTCGTGGACGATGACTTTGTCTCTGCCATTTTATCCACTGTTGTCCTGCTGGCCATGTCAACAGAGAACATTCCCATTCTCTCCTCGTTCCTTGATGTCATTCAGACCGTTCTTGCCTTTGGATTCATCCCATTAAATGTCTACGACGACGTCATCCGTGTTGTGTGTGTTTGTGACGCCTCGTACCCTGAGCTCCTGCTGTTCTGCCAGGAGATCCACAAACAGACGGGCTTCGAGCGGCCCTATACACTATTTGTGACACTAGCTGCCATCATCAGGAATGCCTCCGACACGCCATCTTCTGCCTCCAAGTCTCAAAACTCTACTTACGAGTCCACCGCTACTGCTGCTGCTTTAGGTGCTCTCAACATAATGGAGCGTGTTACCGTGAACGTGGCATCTTTCCGAGACCTGACCGAACTTCCGACGTCAGTCCGCTACTTCATTGCTGAGTTGGTGTCCAGTCGACTCTACGACAACCCCGTGCTCAACTCGGCTCTTCTCGGCTCTCTCGACAGACTCTTCAATTCTGAAAACTACAAGGACGCCTATTCAGTGACGGTGGCTTTCTCCGCCATCTTCCCCTTCCACTTATGGTACGTTCCGTCTGCATCTATGTTTGATTTGCTCGACCAGTTGAAAGTATCCAATGCTGTCGACATGGCCAAATGGGGCTCTATGTGCCGTTCATTACTTCACCAGACCAAGACCGACCAGCTTGTTGCTCCGAAAGAGTCGCTTATCCGCATCTTGTTGAAACACCCAGAGTCGCTTACTCCGGACTGCTTGGACTTTATACTCGACCACTACCAGAAAGATAAACTCTGCTGTCCTCCGTCGACGTGGCACCACCATTGCAAAGACTTGCTTGCCTCGCTCTACTTTACAACACCTGCTGTGTCGTCCGCTGTCAGAATCACCACGTTAAAGACGGTAAAGGGGAGTTTCCTCAAATCTACTGCTTTGCTCGACGACCACGACGCCTTCAGCGAGACCATTGTGAACATCTGCGAGAGCGCCAAGACAGAAAAAGACCAGGCAGTGTTGGAATACGTCATGGGTGACTTCCTTGGTGATATCTTGCCTGTATGTTCACTGGACATTTTTGTGGCCATTTTCGAAGTGCTAGGTACGTCTCTAGTGGCAATAGAGAAGCCAGAGAAGTCTAAGTCGATTGTCTCGTTAGGATCCTTTGGCTCCAGCTCCCAGTTCCATAGACACCCATCTTCGCACAGAAATGCATCTCAACTGGACCACGCCACCGAGTCTCGAGATGTGTTCTTCTTGCAATACTCCAAAATGTTGTCGAAGATGATGGTGATTACTTCCACAACCGATGCTGCTAAAGCTGCCGAGTGTTTCCGTGTGATGGTGGAGACATTACACTATTTCCTCGATCACGACCATATCGAGCCTCTGATTGTCCTTTTGCGGTGTCTCTGCTGTCTTCGTGTGGACGACCAGGGATTGGTGTACTTCACCAAAGTTGTTGATGTTGGCGGACTTGCAGGGGCGTTCAAAAGAAACAAAACAGACTCCACCTTTGATTCCTCCAAGGAAAAACTATGGGTTTACCCGGAGGAGAAGGACTTTATCCCGGGAAATTTTCTTGATGTTGTTGGAACGGCCAAACTCTTTGATCCGAGCTCTCCGCCACTGGCTCTCTCAGAATCGCCATCCTCGTCATCGTCTGGCACCATCGATATACGTCGCTACCTTGATATTCTTACGCTCATCATGGAAGATTTTATCCATTGGGAGGTGTACTCGTTTGTGTGGACTCACTACTGCTCGCAGTTAACCAACATGCAGCTTTTTGACAACCAGCCAGATCACATTCGACGTGTACAGCGGATTGTATGCGATCAATTGACGCTAAACTTACCGAAATCATTGGCATTTCCACCGGCAAACACATCAGCAACAAAAGGTGATCTCCAGGTGGCGTTGACCAGAACGCTCTCGGCACTTGTCGGGTACCATGAGCTTTTTGTGAAAGCAGAGCAGGATCAGATTGTCAGTTCGCTTCTCTTTGCTATGGGGTCATGGGAGAAAACTGCCATTCCGTGCATCCATATCTTGAATGTGTGCTGCTACGATATGCCGTCTTCAGTGAAGAAGTACCTCACGGCAATTCTCACACGTCTCCAGACGGGCATCACTAGCACATTTGCCAGCTCTCCCACTTTGGAGTTCTTGATGTCGCTTGTGTATCTGCCGTCGTTGACGCTGAATTTCACTCTTGACGACTTCAAACGAGTGCTAGCCATCGCTTTCAAGTATATCCAGTTTGCCTCGGACCAGAAGACACGAAATCAGGACTCTTCCGCCACGAACGATAGCCACGAGCTCTTCCAACAGCATGGGGTAGAGGCAGAGGTGGAGCATAAAACATCCACACAAAGTGCTAGAGTCACTCCGCTCGTCAACGAGTACGTTTCTGTGTTGGCGTACTTGACGGTTTCCAGGTGGTTTTTGACAATTAACATGAGCGAGAGAAGACACCTCAGTTCCTTCATTGTGCGGAGCTTAACTCTGTCTCACATGCTTGACCAGTCCAAGTACATGCAAGAGCGGACCATTGCATTCACTGACCTTATCATGAGGTTTGCCTTCAGCGATATGCCGTTAAAAGTGATCTCAGGCGCTAGACCACTGGATGATCCAGACAAAACAAGCACAAGTACGTGGGTCATGGGATACTCCATCATCACCGTTTCCACCAACATCACCAGTGGTGACTCCACCATTCGGCTACGGCGGCCCTCAGGAACAACGGTATTTTCCGTCCAATTGGACCCACAAATGTTCCCGCTTGATTTTACCAATGACGGGCGTAACCCCAGTATCGTCATGAGCCCGTACTTCCTATTGCAGTTGCTTAACCACATTGACATCCAGGATAGTTTCAAGCCGGTGCCACTTCTGGATGATGCAGCCACCGAGCGGGCGTTGGCGTCCCTAGACAGAATTCCACCAGTGCTTTTCCATAAGGCAGGAATTTTGTATATTGGACCGGGACAAAAGGAAGAGGCGGAGATTTTGGGCAATGTCGTCGGATCAACGGACTACCACCGGTTCCTTGACCGTGTTGGCCGGCTCATCAAGCTCAGAGATGCAGACTCAGTTTACGTGGGCGGACTTGATAAGGAAGGCGGGTCTGACGGAGAATACGCCTTGTACTGGAGTGACAAAGTGTCGCAAATGATCTTCCACACCACCACACTAATGCCCAACAACGGTGCACACGACAGATTCTACGATCTCAAGAAAAGACACATTGGCAATAACTACGTGAATGTGTTTTTTGACGAGTCTGGGCTCCCGTTCAATTTCAACGTGATCAAGTCCCAGTTCAATTTTATGAATATCGTCATTTCCCCACATACAGTGGCCCGGCGGGGCTTTCGAGACCATGCTACAAAGGTTTACAAAGTCAAGACTTTCAGACGAAGCGGCGTGCCTGGAGTGTTCTCCACTACACACTTCAAGATGGTTTCTGCGGAGCAATTGCCGCACTTTGTGCGGAATCTCGTGCTAATTTGCGACCGTTTCGCCAATGTATGGCACAACTACTCAGACGGTGAGTACGTGATGAACTGGCAGCTTCGAGTCAAGCAAATTGTGGCCTTGAGAGTCAAGACTGAAGATGCACAAAAAACGGCACAGAATGATCAATCGCTGGAAAACGACCCGCCACAGCAAGTTTCGCCAGACGCAGTGTCTGCGGACATGACACGGTCGTTCATGGAGCAATTGCAGGCCACTCGAGAAACCAATGGACAAATGGACGCTGAGAAATACTCCACGTTAGAGTTCAACTCTTACACGTGAGCGGTCATGTGATTATGGTGTTTACTAGTCATTAACGTTTGTGGAGGTACGTGGGGATGGTCTCGACCGTTGGCACGTGACCTCGGAGAATCGGACATTTTGAATATTGTTTCTTTTATTTGTGATGATCTATTTGGTTTCATTGGTTTTATGAGGTTTCGAGGCTACATCCGGGCTCGAGATTTTTATTTTATCGGATTCTTGATTGTTTCTACATTCTCTCGCTTAAGGACTTCCTAATTTGGCTATGAATTGCTCGTATCTCATTTTTGGTCGTTAGCCCAAGCAAGCAAGTACAGGCCGAATCGCATTACGAAACACGGAAGAATGAGCAAATTCACGGAAAAAACCTCCGCCACCGGTGAATTACCAGAAGGAAGGATAAAAATGCAACAAGCAAAAACAAGCAAATACCAATAATAAAAATTGATATACATGTATATTAAATTATATAAAATTATATAAAATTATATAAATCATATAAAATTATATATAAAACTATATACAAAACTATATACATAAAATTATATATAAACATAAGATTATGCTTCACATGCTGGCGGAGATAATCTAGATACTCCGTTGGTGGGGCTAAGTTGATTTTTCCTGTTCGTTATTGTCCGTTCAATTTTAGCCATCGCTCATTTTTGGCTTATTTATCGTTTTCTACCGCTGTGGCGGTCTATGCCGTCAATTAATGGCCACGCCGAGAATTTTGCACCAATCCTTAAATTCGGGAATTAAACAAGAAAAACTGGATTTTTGATATATTTGAAATATATAGAAAGAGGCAGAGAACAGAAAATCTAAGTAGACAAAATTATCCACTTTTTTTCGTTCTTTTGTATTTATTCATTTTTCTTGTTATTTTCATTTTCTTTCTTTTTCTTTTTCTTTTTTTTTTTTTTTTTTTTTTTTTTTTTTTTTTTTTTTTTTTTTTTTTTTTTTTTTTTTTTTTTTTTTTTTTTTTTTTTTTTTTTTTTTTTTTTTTTTTTTTTTTTTTTTCTTTTTTTTTGTCTCGTCCCTGCACCGCTCTTCGCATATCACCCGCATACGATTCAATTTTTGATAAGTAAGCCGAATTACGAACTTTTCCTCCTCCTCCTTATTTATTCCCCTTTTTCCCCTCAACTCTATTCCCAGTTTTTCCCTTAAAACCCAAATTCCAAAATGAATCACTTACAACTTGATGATCTCGGTACTGCTCTAAATTCAGTTAAAACTACCCTTAATCATGAAAGTGACGCTGTATCAAGGTTAGCCCAACAATACCAAAATGATCACTTTTCCATCGACAATTTGAATCGTTCTCTTAAAGTCTTCTACTCAACTAACGCCAAAGGCGGAAAAATCGTCTGCTGTGGTATCGGCAAATCCTTCAAAATCGCCTCCAAGCTCCTGGCTACCATGAAGTCCTTATCCATCAAGTCTGACGTGTTACATCCCGCTGAAGCTCTTCATGGCGATTTGGGTCTTCTCGACGAAAATGACACAATCATTTTCTTTACCGCCAGTGGCAATACGCCCGAGTTGATCAATTTGTTGCCTCACGTCTCCCCTGAAATCCCTATTGTCTTGCTTACTTGCAACAAATCCTCAAAATTGTCCCTTCATCCCCACGTGCACTCTTTGCTCTACGCCGAATTGCCTTCCCACTTGAAGGAGGACCTCATTCATGGTCTCCCTGCCCCAACTGTGTCTACTACCTTGTCACTTGCCCTCGGCGATGCCGTGATCTTGGCTCTTTCGGAATTGATCGAGTCTGACAGCTTGAAAAGAAGAACTCGCTTCTCCACCAGACATCCAGGTGGCTCTATAGGCATGGATTTGAGCCACCTCAATGCCAACTTCCAGAATACCCCTCTGGCTTCCTCTGGTGACGTGTCGCCAACTCACCAACCAGAAAGACGCACAAGCTTCTCTTCCTTGTTGTCTTTGAACCAAATCCGTGACTGCAACCTTGCTGTCTCGCCCGATTCTTCAAACCGCTCGGATATCACTTCGCTTACTTCTGAAAACGATGACTCTTCCTCTACTAAGGTTTCTGCTGGTTCCACGCTAGCTAAGAAGATCAAGAACGCTCTGTTCTCACTGGTGTTGGTCTCATCAAGAGAAGAACTTTTGCTGTGGGCCGAGCATGATCTTTTGAAGAACATCGCTATTTATGACTATATTCTTTACAAGACACTGGCCAAGGAGTCTTTTGCCTTGGAGAGCATCGATATCCGTTCCCTTTATAAGTCCGTGGCTGCTTCAGATTCTATATCTCAGGACTCACTTCGACACATTATCGACTCATTCAAGCCAATCGACATATGATCCACCGCTTGAGAAAATTGTCGTTCCTTTTTTTTTTTTTTTTTTTTTTTTTTTTTTTTTTTTTTTTTTTTTTTTTTTTTTTTTTTTTTTTTTTTTTTTTTATCATTATTATTTTTTTGTTTTTGGTTTGTTCGGTTTCCTTAATTACTACTGCAGGAAAGTAGTTTATAGACATTTAATACGAAATCACACAAAGTAACTCATAGATATATACAAAGATTAAAAATCACTTGCCTCTCTTAGGCATTCGTCTCAAACAATTCAGTTCCTATTAGCCTCATTGAGAGCCGTTTCCGCCACAATAATCATCTTCTCAACAGACGCCAAGTGCTTCCCATAATTATTTCTCATGGAAATTTGCTTGAGATATTGTCTCAACTTAATCACCAAATTCTTCTTCTCCGTACTCTTGGCGTCAAAAACCTCAACCAACTTCTGGATCACATAATTAGCATATTGATCCTTCATCATCAATGCTAGAGGAGAATCATCATCCACTGTTTCCTTCTCCAAGTCTTCATTGCCCATCATCACCTCCTTCAAGATTCTTCTATCTTGTTCCAAGTTTCCATGCTTGATACACCTTTCCACCACATTTGAGGCGAATTTGTGCTTGGAAAAGCTCACTATCGATCCCAAAGCAACCTGAACAATTCTTTCACGATCTTCGTCATTGCCACGCTCCAAGATATGCTGAATCACGTAGTTCCCGTACTGGTCCTGAATCAAGTTGTAAATGTACTTGTTCAAGTCGAGCATAATCTTCTTCTGGTCTTCAATCTCTGAGTACTCAAGTAGCCTCTGGATGACCCTGCATCCATATGGATGAGTAGATAACAGGTATATGTGGTTGTTCAAGCTGTCCAAGATAAAACGAACGTTCTCGAACGGTACCTTTTCAATAGCCTTTTGAATAACGTGGTTACCATTCTGGTCCTTGGCACAAACAAGAACATGGTCTCTCAATTCCTCAACAACCTGCTTCTGGCCATCCAAGGAGACTGCTTCTAAAGCCCGTTGGACAACTCTGCATCCATACATCTGCAACGACAATTCGTAAATGTTGGACTTCATGCACTCGAGCAAGACCATCTTCTGCGGTTCAGAACCATGTTCAAAGAACTTTTGTATGACGTAGTTGCCAAAGACATCGGTCATAAGATCGTAAGAAAGATCACGGATTTCGTTAAACACAGTATCCTTCTCCTCCTTGGAGGCGTCAGGCAATTTTTGCTGAATGAATCTCGACCCGTGTTGGTCTTTTGTAAACTCAACAGCGTGTCCGTAGATATCCTTAAGATGGTAATCCTTGCCTCTGGCATTTGAACGTACTTCCTCCAACAAGGGAGACCTATGGATATGATTTCCGCCACCACGTCCGCTGCCGGAGCCCGATTTCGCAGCGCCTTTTCCGAACTTTCCTTTCTTGCCGCCCCCAGACGTACCAGAAGGCCCGGAGTGCAGTCTTGACGAATCAGGTGGGAACTGAGGGGTAGGAGCAAGCGTAGGCTCGAAGGAAGTGGGCAGGATAGTGGGAGGAATAATGGGGACATGTGGATCAAGTGGAACCTGCGGTGGCGGTGATCCCGGTGGAGGAGACTGCTGGTACATGGCGTAAGGGTTGAAGGGACTGAACATGTAGCCTGGGTGCATTTGGCGGTTCATTAGGCCTATGCCGGGGAGGGCACCGGATCTTCCGTTGTTAGACAGAGACTTGGAGGAAGACGAAGCAGACGAGTCGTCGTTGGTAGAGGAGGATTTCTTCTTGTCGTCAGCCAGGGCAGGCGTGGACGAAGAGGAAGTCGGGATATGGGATTGCGGGTCGTCCTTGTCGGATTCAGCAGGTGGTGCTGGAGATGGGTAGCCCATAAGACCGTACATGCCAGCGGCATCCATGAATTGCGGGTGGTTAGCCATCATAAAAGGAGGAGGACTTATAGGAGGCACGGGAGGCATTGGAGGCATGGCTGAGCGGGCGTATGGGTTATTCTGGAAAGGAGGATGATTATGGGGAGGCATGGGGGTGTTTTCAAGGAAATAGTTGTGGGTGGAAGCTGGGGTGAAGGAAGCTGAAGCAGCGGGGCTCCAGAAGGTGTGGGGAGCGTGCAGACCGACGCGTTGCTGATCTTGTTGGAGAGGTTGCAGGCCCAGAGTGGGGTTCAAGTCAGAGGATATGGACAAAGCAGCGGTGGCCTGGATTGGAGAGCTGTTGTTGTAGTTGTCTATTTTCTCGCTGATGGACTGGTGTCTGGAGGACCTTGCGGGAGGCATATTCAAGTTTTCATTGAGAGAGCCTGGAGGGGAGGAGATGAATGGTTTTATGGAATGGTCGGCATTGAAGCTGGTTCTTCTGGAGCCGTCTAAGGACAAGGAGCCGAGGCCGTTGGAGAGCTCAATATCACGAGTAGCCTCAGCTACTGAGGAGAATTTGGACAAGAAGCTATCCTGAGGCGGGTGTCTGCTGGCGATTCCACCGGAGATGGAGGCGGTGCCGAGTTGTAGAGGAGGGTTCTTGACGGGTTGGGCATGGGGGGCGGCCGGAGGAGCGGCGATAGAGGCAGGGTAATTGTGGAAGTCTGATTTTTTAAAGTCAAAGAGGGTGGATTCGATTTCGCCACTATCAGTAAAAGTAAAACGGCGGCCAGAAGAGACAGGAGCGTCAGAGTCTGCCACTGCAGACGAGTTCAACGAGGGCTGATTCGAAGGGTGTGACCATATTGTTTCCGAGGGCATAGTGGGAGGGAGAAGAAGGGGGGGGGTTGAAGGTTGAATGTGACGGAGGAGAATGCCGGGGTTGGGACGGACGTCTATTTACAAGAGAAGGTGGAACCACGGAACAGAGGGAAGGTGGGGTAGGAGTATTGATGGAGTAGGTGGAGGAAAGAGATTGTGGCGAGAAAAAAGAAAAAGAAAAGAATAGACAAAAAAAAAAAAAAAAAAAAAAAAAAAAAAAAAAAAAAAAAAAAAAAAAAAAAAAAAAAAAAAAAAAA